>RJWM01035279.1:0-19049 GCA_004363535.1 Dasyprocta punctata
CCCCTGCGCTCGGCACGAGACCGTGATACTTTTTAGGGTCTAATCTGTGCCTGTACAGAGCCCATGAGTCCTTGAGCCTCTGGCCCGCCCGATCTTGCTCCGGGAGGGCCCCTGACAGCCACAGGTCGCCTGGCAGATGTTTCTGGAAGATTCCTGCAGGTGGTGACTCAGCAGACGTCATCTGAGGCCAGACCTCACTGCCTAATGGAATCCTAGACTGCTGTCTCACTAACTCCTATCTCAACGACAGGGCCCCACCCACCCCTGCATGCAGCCCACAGATCCCGACCCAGGGGCTGCAGGGCCACATCCTTCCAAGGCTCCACAGAGGTTCTGTCCAGCCTCTCCTAAATATGACATCTCCCTGCCTCAGCTTCCCAAGTGGCTGGGATTATACATAGGGGCCACTGTGTCTGGTCTGGAACTGACTGTGATCCTCCTGCCTCAGCCTCCGGAAAGTTTAGGTTACAAGGTTGCACCACTATGCCTAGCTCTTCTGTCCTCATAAGGACACACTGTCACTGAACTTGAGGCCCACCCTGATCCAGGACTATCTTCCCTAGAGGTCCTTCACTAATTAGACCTGCAAAGATCCTTTTTTCCAGATAGAGCCATGTGCCAGGCTCTGGGGGACCTACATTTTGGGGGTGCCACTATTCACACCCCCATCTCTCTCCAGCCGGGGCTCCCCTGCCTCTCCCAAGCCGTGTCCATCTTGTCACCATCTGTATCAGGCGGTGACCCTGCAGTGCTGGAGCACTTCCTAGGGCTTGCTAAATTGACTAGGCTGACCTCTAATTTACGATCCTCCTGCCTCAGCCTCCCAGAGTGCTGGGATGCCAGGCGTGCTGTGTTTTTATTTCCTAAACCTGGCCGCCCTAGGTCCTGGAAGACAGCGAACCAGAACCAAGCAGCACAAGTGGAAGAGGAACTTCCCACCGCCACCGCCACTGGCAGGCCACACAGCACGCAAGGCTCAGGGAGGGGCTTCAGGCCAGGGGACCAGAAATGTGGGTCTCAGAAACAAAGGCCGAAGCTTCCTGGCAGTACTGCGATTTCCCAGAGGCCCGGACTTGGCAGGGAAGGAGTGGGCAGGGGGAAGGAATTCCACGCAGCAGGGGTTGTTTGTGTCCCCGCGAGGACTCGGATGCCAGCTGGCGGCAGGCTTCCTCTCGTGCCCCTCGTCCCACACGTAGCTTAGTTTCCAGCCCCATCTGTGTGATCTTCAAACTTGAAGGCCCTCGGGATAGGGTTTGTTTTGTTGTTGTTGTTTTGTCTTTTGAGACAGGATCTCTCTGTGTAGCCTGCGCTGGCCTTGAACTCATGATGATCCTCCTGCCTCAGCCTCCCAAGTGCCGGGAGGACAGGCTTGCGTCATCATGCTCGGTTATTTAAGGCATGTTGGAGGATCTGCTGGACTCTTTTCCCAGTGACTATACCACGTCCACTCCCAGCAGCAGTGGGAAGATTCCAATTTACCACAACCTCACCAGGCTGTTCTCATGTGCTTCTTAGATTCCAGCCCACTTTGTAGGTAGGAAAAGTCTCATTGTGTCTGTCTGTCTGTGTCTCTCTCTCTCCCTTTTGATTTTTTTTGAGACAGAGTTTCCCTATGCAGTTCAGGCTAGCCTGGAACTCAAGATGTAGCCCAGGCTGGCCTAGAACTTGTGACCCTCTTGCCTCAGCCTCCTGAGTGCTAGGATTACAAACATATGCCCCACTCAGCTGTGTTCTTTATATATCCCTGTCCTTTATCAGACGTAGGATTTGTAAATCTTTCCACCCCTCCCTCGACTTACAGATGGTCTTCCACTTTCCTGCTGTTCTCACAGAACAAAAGTTTTAAATGTCATAGGTATGAAGCCCTGAGTTCAATCCCCAGCACCAAAAATTTCTGATATTGCTTAAGTCCATTTCTTCTTTCATTGCTTGTGCTTTTGGGGGTCAGTTTTATGGCCCCAGGCAACAGACAACTCACCTGCCGTCTCCCTTAAACCTCTTTGAAGTTTTGTTTCTTTGTCTTATGTCATGGGGCACTTGAGGTCCGGCTGCCAAACAAAATACAAAACCACTAACCAGTTAACTTTTAATTTCAGATGAACGGTGAATATTTTCTTTGTATAACTATGTCCAAATATTGGACAGAATGCTTACACTAAAAACCTCTTTGTTTTTCAACTTACATCCAAATTTAAGGGCTGTCCACGTATTTCTGTTTTAGGAGGAGAAAACTCCCTCTCTCTGAACAGTTTTTTTCCCTCTTTGGTTTTTTTGGAGACAACAACTCGGTATGTAGTCCAGGCTGGCTTTGAACTCACTATGTATTCAGAGAACGCAAGGCAATCCTCCTGCCTCAGCCTCCACATTGCTGGGATTCCCCCACCAAAAAAAAAATCTTACATAAAATATAACTTTAAAAATTATTTACTAAACCTTTATTTGCATCTCGTGTTCAAAAAAAAACCGCTTTCACCACTTTCAAGCCTACAGTTTATAACTCAATTTAAAAATAACAACATACGCATCCGTCACGGGTCCACCCCGCCTCCGCAGGCACCGCCCTCGTTTCCTAGCAACACCGAGCCCCGCCTCCAGGCCAGAGCCGGGGGCCGGAGTCACGTTCCCCGGCGGCCGCACTTTCGGCTTCCGTACTGGAGCCTGCCCGGCCCGGAATCAGTGCACGTGCTCCTGTGCGCGTGCGCAGGGCGTAGCGTCCGGTGTGCTCTGAGCGCCCCGCCCCGCGTCGCTCCCTGCGTGCGTGCGCGCGCCCCGCCGCCGCCTGCGCTTCTTATAGCACCGCAGCGGGGACGGGCGCGGCGACGGGCGCGGGGACGGACGGGCGTTATGGCGGCCGAGCTGCTGTTGGCGCTGGGCCTCGTGCTGCTGGACGTCCAGGGCGCCTCCGCGGCCGGTAAGGAGTGGGCCGAGGTCGCGGGACCCGGGACTTGGCGATCTCGGCGGGATTGGGGGTGGCGGGGGTCGATGGCGGAGGGGACGGAGGTGCGAGGGGAGCCCCGGGGCGGGGGGAGACCCCGTCCGGGAGGGTGGAGCTGAGGGGCGATCCTGGGCGCTTTGGGGGCGCCGGAGTGCCAGGAGACGACGTGTCTGAGATTTGGGGGTCTTGGAGGGTCGGGGTGTGGGGGTTCGTCGCTGCGAGGGTCCCCAGCTTGCGGGTTCTGAGGGGACCGTAGCGCCCAGAGGAACCACAGTGTCTCTGGAGGCCGCAGGCGTGGAGGAGGCTGCGATCTGGGGTCCGCAGCCCCTCGACCGGAGCGGGGAAGGCTGAAAGTTTACCCCGAGGAGTCCTCAGTCCCTGTATGTGGGGACCCTGAGGTTTGGTGAATCCCAGACTGAGCCTTTAGCCTGAGGGGCGCCAGGGGCCCCGGGGGTCTCGGAACAGAAGCCGGGCGGAGTGAAGCAGTCACGGCCTTGGGGTTTCCCACTCGGGGGCAATCAGGGTGCGGGAACCCCCAATCTGGGCTGCGCCTGGAGGGGAGAGGTGACCCTGGGGAGGTCCTGGGGTGGCAGTGCTTGGGGGCGATGTGCACAGGTTGGGGGGAGTCCCAAGCGAGGCTGTCCCCAGGCTTTTCTGCCAGGATGTGCGGGTGTATAGGGGGTGATCTTGATTTTCTGTGGGCAGGGTGGGGGGTTCTCTAGTCAACGGCCTGGCCTAACCCCCGCGTGAAAGCGCTGGGGACATTGGCGATCCACTCCTTCGTGCCACTGGTCAGGAGAAGGGAGGCCCAAGCCCGGGGGCTTAAGGGACCCCCTGAGCTGGAGCCAGACCTTGGGCTGGACCTATACCTGCTCCATCTGGCACCCGCGGGCTGGACCCTGCAGGGCCTGGGAGGGACTCCTGAGGAAGACCTGGGTAGTGCCAGGTTGAGGGACAGCCCCCTCCCCCAGGCTCAGCCCTCCGGACAACGTCTGTTGTGTTCAAAAGCTGGCCTGGGGGGGATTATCATTCCTGGTGGGATTTAACTCCTCCTGGGTGAGCCCAATCCTCCCGCACAGCCTCAGGGGCGCCCCAGCCCGTCCTGCCGGGGGTCCTCTGGTTTTGCCGGTTAGGAGGGGAAGGTGTGAGATGGCTTCATGGCCACCTGCTCGCTTCATAAATGAGGAAACTGAGGCCCAAGGGGGAGGCCAGTGTTCAAGGTCGCAGTGAGGTCGCCTTGGCCTCCTGGCCAGAGCAAGAAGAGCGCGGTGTGTCTTGACGACACAGGCGCTTGGGGTGGGTGCTGCCCACGGGGCCCTGGCGGGGGTCCCCTGGACCACTGGTGCGCGTGGTGGGGGATTTTGTTCCTTTATGGAAGATCCTTTTGGGTTCTGGGTTAAAGATTTATGGTGACAAGCACGGAGGGGACAAAGGGCAGAGGGGCTAAGGCTCCGCTGGCGAGGGGTGGCCCGAAGCGTGGACGGCGGCCCCGGGGAGGGGCTGTTCCTGACCCACTTTCCCGGTTCCCAGTCCTATCGAGCTGCTCCCCGGAAGGGCCCCGGGCCTCGCAGGCGGCAGGCTCTGGGGTGGCATATCGGGGAGCCCCCAGCAAAGCGAGGACAGAAGATAAGGCGCCCCCTGACGGGGAGGGTGCTGGCAGCCCCACGATCACGCTGGGCTGTGTGGGCAAAGCCTGTGTGGCTGAGTCGCGAGCGTCCCCGCTGGTCTGGGGCGTTTGTGCCTCCTTCCCTGGTCACTCTCGGCCCTGTGTGCCTTTGAGTGTCAACTGTCTGAGCGTCTGGTTGCTTGTGTGTTTTGTGTGTGTGCGCACGCGAGTGTGTGTGTGTGTGTGTGTGGTACGTGCGCATGTGCGGTGCTGGGCTTGGAACCTGGGCCTCTCCCAGGCTGGGCCCCAGAGCTCCACCCCAGAGCCGCCTGGTGCTGCGGGCCCTCTGGGTAGAGTGGTCACGGTTCCCTCCCCCTCCAGGCCACCTGCCCCCGAGTCCCCCCGGGGACTCTGCCGGGGAGGGGGCCCCAGGCTGAGGGCACCGGTCTGCTAAGGGTGGGTTCCGCTGCACTCTGGGGCTCAGGTGAGGGCCACGGGCTCCGCCCGGGCGGGAGGGCTGGCTGCCCTTGGCTCGTGTCCCGGAAGGCTTTCTTGCTCCTGTTGGCGGGGAGGTGCAGGCCGCACCCTCGGGACGGAGTCTCCCAGCTTGGATTCCAGCGGCGCAGGCCGTTGCAGGCTCGTTGACCCCGAAGCCAGCTGGCCCCGTGCCCCGAGTGGTCAGGAGGAGGGCTGTTTTTAGACGAAGGTGACTTTTGGAGGGTGTGGGCTGCCATCATGTGGCCAGGACACAGTCTAGACTTCTCCAAGGTGGCGATGGGTCAGCTGCTCCCCTGATCCAGGAGCTCTGAGGGGCGGCCTTGCTGGCAGCCCGGCTCCTTAAAATTCCAGTGCCCGCCCCCCCCGCCCGGCAGGCAGCACCGCCATCGAAGGCCCGCAGCAGTGTCTGAGGCCATCTGGAGAGAGGGTGTTGGTGGGGTGGCAGCTGGGAGGGACCCGCCATCCCCAGAGTAGCTGCTCCCTGGTGCCCTGGGTGCCCTGGGTGAAGTGACCCCAGCTGCCTGCCCTGACACACTCACCCACCACACCCCACCCCGCCTCTGGCCGCCTGGGGCAGTCGGGGAGACCACTCCCAGGAAGTGCAGGCTCCAGGGCCATCCCTTGTCAAAAAGCAGCACCATAAGTGGCTGCCGGGTGCCCTGGCCTGGGAACGTGGGGCAGGCGGTGCCCGCTCCCTCCTCAGAGCCCGGCTTGTGTGCACGGCCCGGGTGTCCCTCTCCCCCTCGGAGCTGAGTGTGTGCACGTGTGACTGTGTGTGACCGTGTGCCCTGCATCTCCAGCTGTGTTCCTGCTGAGGGCTGCAGGATTTCCTGCCCCTCGGCCGCACGCTGGCCTGGCCCTCGGTGGACCGAGGGACCCACACACAGCACAGTGGGGGCGCCCTGCATCGCCTGGGGAAGGGCTCGGGTGCGAGTCGTGCCCACCCAGGCCCGTGCTGCCCGGGCCCAGCTGGTTCCAGTTGCAGTCCACAGTCCGTGTTGCCGGCGAGGACTGGGCCCTGGGGGACACTGCCCCCCTCGGGCTGCACCGCGTGCGTGCGTGCGTGGCACCTCTCCTGGGGGGCTCAGAGGAAGAAGCGCAGCCGCCCGAGGCCGCGTCCCGTCGGTGACGGCCCCGACCCTCTCCTGTAGCTGGCTTCCTCACCGCCCCGCTGTCGCAGGAGGGGCGGGTGGGGGGCAGCGTCCAGCTGTACTGCGAGGCGGTCGGCAGCCCCGTCCCCGAGATCCAGTGGTGGTTTGAAGGGAACCGGCCTGGCGACTCCTGCTCCCAGCTCTGGGACGGCGCCCGGCAGGACCGAGTCCACGTCCACGCCACCTACCGCCAGCACGCGGCCAGCACGGTGTCCATCGAGGGGCTGCGCGCTGAGGACGCGGGCACCTACGAGTGCCGTGCCAGCAACGACCCCGACCGCAACCACCTGACCCGGGCGCCCAGGGTCAGATGGGTCCACTCCCAGGCGAGCGTGGTGGTCCTTGAACGTGAGTGGCCGGGTCACCTGCCTCAGTTTCCCTCTCGTGCCACCCGGCCCCGGTTCCTGCTTGATAGAACCCAGACAACCCGGCCCAGCGTCCTGCCCGGCCCAGATCTCCACCCAGAGCAGGAGTCAGCGCCGCGAGGCAGGCGCACAGCCTGGCCAGGAGCCGCGCCCGCCTCCTGCTCCGCCAGCCGCCTGTCCTGCTCGTCTGTCCGCCCCTGCATGTGTCCGGTGGGGCTGGGCTCTCTGGGTCAGCGCTGCCTCTGGCCCTCAGGGCCTCGGGGGCCCCTCCGTGGGTCGGGCCTCTGCTCACAGAGGGCTTCTGGGGCGCCGCTGCGTCCTCAGGGGGAGGCCTCTGCCCCACCTCGGTCCCCAGGCGTCCTCGGGCCGAGGCGCCCTCTGTCCCGTGCTGATCGCTCCCCACCACGATTCCCAGCGGGCGCTGTCATGACCACGGTGGAGAACGTGGGCTCCCAGGTGCACATGGCCTGCTTCCTGAACCACAGCGACGTCGCGGTCACCGGGCACCAGTGGCTGAAGGGCGGTAAGGTGCTGAAGGAGGACCAGCTGCCCGACCTGCACACCCAGTACCAGTGAGCGCCAGGCGGTGGGCCTCGGGCCTGTCCCCCAGCGGAGGGAGGAGGGGCTGTTCCCGGGACCGCACTCACAGCCGCCCGGTTGCAGGGTGGACAGGGAGAACGGCACTGGCAAGTACTCCTGCGTCTTCCTGCCCGCGGGCCTGGGCGGGGCCGACCTCCTGGTGAGCGGTGAGTGCTGGGCACGGCCGGGGCAGGGCCGGGGCCCACCTCCTGTGTGGCCTCGGCAGGCTTGGGGGGCTCCGCGGGGTGTCAGGTCCCTCCTGCTCCCCCCCAGGGCGCCCCGTGGTCAAGGCGGTCAGGAAGTCCGAGCACGCCAGCGAGGGGGAGTCGGTGATCCTGGCCTGCAAGTCTGACTCCCACCCCCCGATCGACACCTGGGTCTGGTACAAGGTGGTGGACTCCGGGGACAAGGTGAGACCCCCCGCGGGCGACACAGAGGGGGGGAGGGGCGGGGAGGGCCACCCCCAGCTGACGAGGCCCCCGCACCCCGGCAGGTCATCACCAACGGCTCGGAGAACAGGTTCTTCGTGAGCTCCTCGGCGACCGGGTCAGAGCTGCGCATCAAGGACCTGGACATGACCTTGGACCCCGGCACCTACGTCTGCAACGCCACCAACTCGGAGGGCACCGGCCAGGCCACCATCACGCTGCGCGTGCGCAGCCACCTGGCCGCACTCTGGCCCTTCCTGGGCATCGTGGCCGAGGTGCTGGTGCTGGTCACCATCATCTTCATCTACGAGAAGCGGCGGAAGCCAGACGAGCCCCTGGACGGTGAGCGGGGCCGCGGGCGGGGGCGGGCTGGTCCCCCCTCTCCTCCCTGGGCCTCGGGCCCCGGACGTGCAGCTGACCCCCCACTCTTCCTCCGCAGACGACGAAGCGGGATCCGCGCCTCTGTAAGTCCCCGCCAGGGTGGGAGGGCTCTCCCCGGTCCCCGGCCGCAGCCCTGGGTGCTGAGGCCCGCCCTGTGTGCGCAGGAAGGGCAGCGCGCCCCACGTGAACGACAAGGGCAAGAACGTGCGCCAGAGGAACGCGACCTGAGCGGGCGCCAGCGGGAGTCCGTCCCCGCCGCTGCCGCCACCACCGCTGCCGCCGGGACCGCTCCCCGGGAGACCCACGCAGCCGCCCAGAGCCTCTCTAGAGCTCCCCGTTTGAGATTTTTAGTCTTAACTAAACTAGGGTTTTCTACACATACAGTTCTGTTCCTTAGGTTTTGTTTTTCCCCTTTTGAAAGCCACATGAGTGCCAGGGAGTCCGCGTGTCCCCCAGAGGCCGCTCAGGGCCCCGGGTCCCGGCCCCCTGCCTGCCGGAAGCCAGCCCCATCTCCCGTCCCGTGTGTTCCCTGTTCTTTCCTAAAGGCCACAGGTCTGCCTGTGACCTCTTGGTGGAGAGGACCCCAACTGCCTCCTGATGCCTGGGTGCCCCGGGTGTGGGACCCCAGAACTGCCTGCTGTGCCCGGGACAGCGGTGCCCTCTCCGTGGCGTCCGGCACACGGATTCACCTCCCCCCACCCTCACAATAAAGACTGAGCCCACCGAGTCTGCTGTCCACCCTGGCCGGTGCCGCCGTGGTGGGGCTGCGGGACGTGTCTGGGGCTGGGCTTCCGGCCGATGTCCCAAGCTCAGCCCGCACTGGGCTGGCTGGGGTGACGGGGGGGGGGGTCGTGGGCCGGGCAGGGCTCTTGGGGCCCGCTGGATCTGGGAGTGGCTTGTCCCCCTCCTCTGAGCCTGCCTTGATCCTTGCTGGGCACCACCACAGCCCCCAGGGTCCAGGGAGCTGGACCCAGAAGCTGGAGCAGGGGTGTTGCAGGCCCCCCTGGAGCCGGCTAGGTGACAATGGCCAGTCAGGTCCCTCAGAAGGGGAGCAGCTGGGGCCTGAGGGGCCTCCTGCATGGCCTAGAATGGGCCCCAGCGGTGGAGGTCACCGTGCAGCTGGGCCCTGGGGAGCTGGACGACTCTGGGCATTGGGAGACTCGGACAGGGTCCCTTCCTGAGCAGGGGAGAGTGCTGACCTTGAGCTGTCCCAGACCAGGGTCTGGGTGCGTTGTGGGGAGCAGGAGGGGGACCCCCGGGTACCACTTACCCGCTAACAGTTCAGGAGAAGAGGCTCAAGCAGAGTCTGTCCCATCCCCCAATATAGGGATCAACCCCAGGGCCTTCGCATTGAGCTGCAGCCTCAGCCCCTTTTGGGTGTTGGAGCTGTGTAGTTCAGGCTGGCCTTGAGCTCACAACCTCACAGTAAACCTCCTGCCTCAGCCTCCCAAGTGCTGAGATGATAGCTGTGTGTCACCACATCTGGCTTTTTTTTTGTTTATTTTTGTTTTGAGACAGGGTCTTGTTTTCCCCAGTTGAGTTCAAACTTGGGCTTCTTCTGTCTCAGCCTCCCAGAGTGCGGGGGTCACAGGCATGGGCCACCACACTGGCTAGAAATTCGCATTTTTGGGTGCAGCATTCTTCTCCCAGAGAAGCCAAGGAATCCTCCACCTGGCCAGGCCCTTGCCCTGGGCGGGGCCCCCCGACGACTTGGCAGGCTCCCCGGTAACAGCCAGGCCGGGCCCTGTGCTACCCTCGGGCGCTACTAGGGGGCGCTGTGCGCGCCCCGCGGAGGGCGGCAGCTCCGGGGCGGGGGCTCAGGGCCACACCCGCCTGTGCCCTGCGGCCCTGCAGCTGGACACCGGCTCCCCGCGCCCTGCCCGTGCCCTTGGGTGAGCGGGGGCCCCGCACACCCACACTTGGAAGATCCCAGCGACCTTTGCGTCCTTCCGGGCATTGACCGGGCGCCCGTGGTGGACCTGGGGGTCCACCAGCTCGGAGCCCCGTGGGGCAGAGTGCGTGTGGGGAGGGGGCAACCCCCCTTCGGCTTGGGGGGGTCACCCCACGCACCTGCTTCCTGCAGTCGACCCCCACCAGCACCCGGGCACTGAGTGGGGAGCCCCAGGGCCCCGGGGGGGTGCAAGGGGCTTCTGGGGCGGCCGGCCCGAGGGGGCTCAGTCCCCCGCAGGGCGGGGGCACACCCGGGGTGCGTCCCAAGCTGTCGGGGGGCTGTGGAAACCTCTGGATTCAGGAGTCCTGGTCACCAGCGGGCAGGGGCAGGGCCGGGCCAGCTTGCGAAGGAACAAGGGTTCATTCATGGAGACCCCGTGTGGCCTGGCGCCTGGCTCCTGGCTTCCGCTTCCCCCCTCGCCTCGTCCTTTCCGTTCTGGGGTGGGGTGGGGGGAGGTGGCCTGTCCGAGGTCCGACAAAGGGAGTGGGGGGTCCCGTGGCCACAGGGAACAGAGGAGGGGATCCCCAGGCGCCAGCGGCCTTTCCCTACCCAGCAGGACCTGAGAACAGAAGAGCCCGCCAGACCACAAATGCGCAGTAGCAGAGACCCCTCCCCACCGCGCAGGTGCGGGGAAACAGGCCCGGCAGCGCGCCTCTGTCACCTGCCACCCGGGCAGCGGCCTGCACAGGGGACACTGTGTGTGTGTGTGTGTGTGTGTGCGTGTGTGTGTGTGGCTCAGAGATCGGAGTGAGTCACCCAGGCCTCAGTTTCCCTGTCAGTATCCAGGAGGGCCAGTCCCACCAGGCACAGCTGCCCAGATGTTTGCCAGGTGCCCCAGTGGACCTCCTGGCTGGCCTAATCCCACCTTGTGGGGCCTGTGTCTCAGGACCCCACGACCTACCAAGCTCCCACCCGGCTTCTGACCGGAACCAGCTCTGAGCATGAGGTTGGGAAGGGCGGCCAGGAGGTCAGGGTCTGCAGGGAGCCGGTCTGAGCCCCCCAGACCTGGGGGCGGGGCACACCAGGGCCAGAGACGCCCAAGGCGCTGGGGTCTCACAGGACCAGGGGAGCCAGCATTTGAAGATCTCTGGGCTCCAGATCTCAGCGCTCCTCGCGCAAGCTGGTACGACGGAGCCCCAGGGACTTTGCACGGCCGTGGACATGGAGCCCCCTCACCCCGCTCTCCTGCCGAGAGTTTCTACACAGTGCTTCCCAGCTCCTAGCGGACAGAATGATCTGCGAAAGGCAATGTTTGTTGTATTTATCGTCAGCCTCCTCTGTCTGGCCCCAGCCCCATTCTGAATCCTCGGCCCCTGGGTCAGGTGCATTTTGAGAATCATTCAAATAAATGGATAAGCCAGACGTGGTGGTGCACGCCTGTAGTCCCAGCACTTGGGAGGCTGAGGCAGAAGAATTGCTGTGAATTCAAGGCCAGCCTGAACTGCATAGTGAAACCCTGTCTCAAATAAATAAGTAAGTAAATAAATAAATAAGATGTGGAGAGTCCTGGAGCCCCAGCTGATCCCAAGCTGACCCATGCTGCCCTGGGCCCAGGTAGAAGCTACGGGCAGAGACCAGTTTCCAGGACCCCAAGTCCCAGCATCCTTTGTGAGAAGAAGGGTCGGGGGAGGCGCCATCCCTCTGCCAGGCCTGATGGGTCCCCTGGTGGCCGGGGCTGCCTCCTCCCTGAGCTCTGGCGACCTGCCCAGCCTGACATCTTCCCAGGGTGAACATAAAAGGTCCCCCTTCAGCTGTGACACGCATCTGCCCTGGGGCGGGCGGGCCGCAGCCTGGCACTGCCGACTCTGCTGTCCGTCTGCTTGGGGGGAGGTGGCCGCCGGGGCAGCATGGGGTCTCCGGAGTCCCCAGAGCTAGGGGAGGCCTGGCAGGGGTGAGCCATTGGGCTCTGCCTGTCTTCTGTCAGATGACACACAGCAGGGCCGAGTTGGCCCTGTCACCACCCGGCACCTGCTGTGCGCCAGGATGCTCACGTCTCCGCCCTGCTGGTCCCAGTGGGCAGCAGGCGGTGGACAAGGCCTGATCATGGCCCGAGCGATACCAGATGGGTGGGTCCAGAGGCATAGGAGGGACTGAGGACCCAGGGGGTGACAGGGGGTCAGGAGACCTTCAGGAGGGTCCGGGAGACCCCAGGAGAATCCAAAGGAACACGGAGGTTTCCACAAGGGTCAAAGAGTGCCCAGGAGGGGCCAAAGTGGGGGGTTTCCATCTCCAGAACCCCCTCTTTGTGCCTCTGCTCCTTGCCCGCCTCCTTCCTGATACCATCCTCCCCGCAGTGGAGCTGGCTGGGGCCGAGGCACCAACCTGCACCCAGCCGGGGCTGCCCCTGCCCACAGCGGCCCCAGCGCCGGGAAGTCCCCCGTCTGCCCGGAGCCCGGTGCCAGAGGCGGGGCCTCTAAAGTTCACAGACCCACAGGATCACCCGCTGCGCTGGGGGATGCCCCTTCCTACTGGCCCCTTGTTGCGGGGATGTGACTCAGTTTACCCACATGCACCGTCCTGCAGGTCCCCGTGTGGGGCGGGACAGTACTGAAGCCAGGGCCCTGGTGGCCTCACAAGTGCCCTTTTATTCCAGAGCGCGAGCACCTGAGACCGGAAGGAGGTGGGGGCGGACGCGTCCTCGAGGAGCCCGCCAGACGCCGCCAAACCTGAGGCCCTGCTCGCAGAGGCCCCGGGCCTGAAAGCCAGGCCCCGTGACCTTGGCCGCGTCCTTGCCACCCGCTGAGCCTCAGTTTCCCCTCCAGGGCGAGGCCCGCGCGCGCCCGCAAGGCTTCGGGCCAGCCTGACCTTGAGGCTCCCCGTGAAACTCAGTTTCCCCGGCTTGACCGGGGTGGGGCGCGCGTGGGCCCCGAGTCAGGGGGCGCGGGCGGAGGCGGAGCCGGTGCCCCCGCCCCTCCCCCGCGCGGCCCAGGCTCCGCCCCCTCCGCGCGGCTCCGCCCCTCCCCGCCCCCGCCTCCCCCTCCCTCGGGCTCGGGCCGCCGGCCGCGGCCGCGGCTCCGCTCCGCACTGCCCGGCGCCGCCTCGCCATGGACGCGCGCGGGGGCGGCGGGCGGCCCGGGGAGAGCCCGGCCGCGACCCCCGCGCCCGGGCCGCCGCCGCCGCCGCCGCCCGCGGCTCCGCAGCCCCAACCGCAGCCCCCGCCCGCGCCCCCGCCGCCCCCGGGCCCGGGCCCCGCGCCGCCCCCGCAGCCCCCGCCGCCGCCGCGCGCCGAGGAGGCGAAGGACGAGGGCGGCCCGCGCGCCCGGCTCCGCAGCCGCGACAGCGCCAGCGGCCGGCCCGGCACCCCCGGCGCGGCCAAGGGCGGCCCGAACGGCGAATGCGGGCGCGGCGAGCCGCAGTGCAGCCCCGAGGGCGCGGCGCGGGGCCCCCAGGTGTCGTTCTCGGCGGGGCCGGCGGAGGAGGAGGCGGGCCCGGCCGGGGAGCCGCGCGGCAGCCAGGCCAGCTTCATGCAGCGCCAGTTCGGCGCGCTCCTGCAGCCCGGCGTCAACAAGTTCTCGCTGCGGATGTTCGGCAGCCAGAAGGCGGTGGAGCGCGAGCAGGAGCGCGTGAAGTCGGCGGGGGCCTGGATCATCCACCCGTACAGCGACTTCAGGTGCCGTCCTTGGCGCGCCCGCGGGGAGGGCGGCGCCGCGGGCCTGCGACCTCGGGGCCTCGCGGTGACCTCGGGCGGGCGGGCGCGCGGGCTCCGCCCTCGGGGGTTAGGCCGAGGCGCGCGCGGGCTCCCCGGGTGACCCCTGGCGGAGGGCTGGAGAGGACGAATAGAGGGGAACGTGGGCGCGGGAGGCGGCGGAGCGCCAGGAAGGAAGGGCGGGCGGGCGCCCCGGAAGGACGCGCCCGGAGAGGCCGGCGCGGAAGGGGTTAAGCGAGCCGCGCGCTCTCAGGGTCTCCTCCTGCGCCCCGGGCCGGCGCGTCCGGGGTCCCCAGGCCGCGTCCCCCGCGATCTGCTGCCTGCATGGTGCCCCCCAGTGTCACGGGGGTGTGTGAGTGTGTGTAACGTTGACACGGATTGAACCGCTTAACACGCGGGTGTGTTTTGCACGCTCCTCCCCGCGTGCGCGTGGTGTGGCCGGCGAGTGTGGACGGCGCGAGTCACAGCAGGCCGCGCGGGTGTGCAGCAGAGCGCGTGACGGGGGGCGGAGGTCCCGGGGGCGTGTGGCCCCGGGGACCTGGGGAAGGCGTGTCGCTGCGGCTGCGCCTGGTGGGTCACTAGGGTGCCTGCTGGGTGCCTGCGTGCGTGCAGCCGCCGGGGACGAGCGTGTGCGAGTGCCTGTCCCCGGGGGGTGGCGAGAGTTGGGGTGCGAAGGTGCAGACAGGGTGCCCCGCAATCCCGGGCACACTGGCGCGCGTTTTCAGGACCACGGACAGCGCCAGGGCCTGAGCCCCACTGAGCTGCCCGGGTCCCTGCTGCCCAGGACGGGGTGTCTGCGTGTCCCTAGACCCAAAGAACTGGGAAAAGAGGACCATGCGACTCCCCCTTTTCAGTGCTTGATAAGTGGGTAAACTGAGGTTCAGAAGCACTCAAGTCAAGTGAGGAGACAAGAAGACCGTCCTGAGCCAGGTGCATGCGTGTCATCCCAGCACTCGGGAGGCTGAGGCAGGGGGGTTGCTGTGAGTTCAAGGCCAGCCTGAACTGCATAGTGAGGCCCTGTCTCAAAAGACAAAAAGAAAAATAAAAGAAGAAAAAGAAGAAAAGGAGAAGAAGAAGAAGAAGAAGGAGAAACAGAGGACAAAAGTCCTTTTCCAATTCCCCAACCTTCAGAGCCTCCTGACACAGGAATGAGACCTTGATCCAAAGCAGCCTGATTTCAGAGACCAAGGATCGGGGCACCCAGGAGGGGCCCAGAGGGCCGGGACACATGGCCCAGGCTGGGACAGGGAAAGGCATGGACCCCATCTCTCCATCTGACTGGCCCTGCTACAAGTGGGGGTTTAGTGCCAGCTGACCAGAGAGGGGCAGTGGGGACATGGGGGGGACTCAGGACACCAGCTGACAAGTGTTTACTAAGCACGAGGCTTTTGGGGGGACCGGCGAGTTGAGGGTCTGGCTGGCAGAGGCTCTGGGTCCTGCAGCTGGGGTCAGGGGGGCAGGGTCAGAGGTTGGCAGGAGTCAGGGCCCCTCCCTCGGGCCTCCCAGGTAAACTAAGACAGGGCTGTGAGTGTGGGGGACGAGTCCCACATGGGCCGTACAGGGGCAGGGTGAGCCACCCTGATCAGACGCTAACGGGGTGCACCGGGCCTCGCCACCCCCACGTCCGGGCCCTGTGACCCTTTGGAGCTGGTTATGTGTTGTTTGTGCAGTGAGAGTTGAACCCAGGGCGTTTGTAGTGAGCTCCATCTCAGCCCGGCCCCACTGTTTTTATTTATTTATTATTATTATTATTATTTTTTAGAAACAAAGTCTCACTAAATCACTGAGTGGTCCAGGTTGGACTTCAACCTGTGATCTTCCTGCCTCAGCCTCCCAGAGTGCTGGGATTATGAGGGCGTGCCATCATACCCGGCTTCGGTGTCATATTCCTAAAATCTGTGTATGGAGCAGCAGATGGGGCCCCCAGGGCCCAGCGTGCCTCCCTTCCTTAGCTCTGACCTGGCTCCCCAGTGCTCCATCCCTGTCAGCCGGCCCTGCTCAGGAACTGGTCATGATTGGCCTCCTGGAACGGTGCTGTCCACCCAGGCTGGAGGAGAATGAGGCAGGGAGGGTCTCCCAGGGAGCCCCACAGCAAGCGGAGGGTGAAGAGCAGTAAGTCGGGGAGCCCAGCTCTAAGCTAGATTCGGTCCTTTTCTCCTGTGACTGCCTGGTGCCTCTCTGCCTCAGTTTCCCAAATGTGGAGGTGGTGACATGGCGGGAAGCGCTGGGTATCTGACTTCTGCATTCCTCATAGCATCTTTTTGTTTGCTTGCTTGTTTATTTATTTATTGAGACAGGGTCTCCCCATATAGTTTTCGATTGGCCTTGAACTCACTATGTAGCCCAGGCTGGCCTTGATCTTATGGTGATCCTCCTGCCTCAGCCTCCTGAGTGCTGCGATGACAGTTGTGTGCCACCGCCCCCGGCCCCAGCAGCCTCGTGGGGTCTCCAGCTGCTGTGACCGTTCTCCTGCCTTGCGGTGGAGTGAGGACTCTGTCCTCGCTGCCCCCATCACCCCAGCCCCCAGCCCAGCGAGTCTCGGGCCATGCGCAGAGCCAGGGGAGCATCTGACCTCGGGGAAGGAGCAGGCGGTGCGGCAGATGCCAGCTGTGGGCGGATGCGGTTGAGGAGGGAGGGAGGGAGTCACCCCCCACACCCTTGGAGGATAAACACAATGCAGGATCCGGCTGTGGTGCCACCCACCTGTAACCCCAAACCTCAGGGAGGCTGAGGCAGGGGGATCCTTCCCTTTGAGGTCACATAGTGAAATCTTGTTTCCCAAACAAGAAAGGAGACAACACAATTTAAAGTGGTTCCCTGTGCCCCAGAGGTTCAGGCTCCAAACTCCACAGAGGCCTGAAGAAGGAAGAGCTGGGCCCTGAAGACCTCAAAAGGGACGTGCCGGGCACCGAGGACCTGGAGGGGGCGTGGTCCCAACTGCTTCTCCTAGCCAAGCCTAGGAGGGCAGGGCGTCTGCGCCTGAGAGGTGGCCTGGGGGCGCCTTCCTCTGTCCCGCTGCTGGTCAGCTCCCTGGTCCTGCCTGCCTTGTCTAGTTACTTTACTCTCTCTCTCTTTTTTTTTTTTTTTTTTTTTTGAGACAGGGTCTTGCTATGCAGTGAGGCCAGCTTTGAACTCACTACATAGCCCAGGCTGGCCTCAAACCCATGGTGATCCTCCTGCCTCAGCCTCCCGAGTGCTAGGACTAGGTGTATACCAACACACCTGGCTACATCCAGTTGCTTTGGACCCAGCCAGGATCTGCTGATGATGGCCCTAAACGGGTCACAGTCCCTGGGGTCCTGGAGACTGATGGGGACAGGAGCCTGGGTCCCCACCCCCAGCAGGCCCGGGCAGCAGATCAGCAGGAGCTGGCGCTGTGCTAATCCCCGGGTGACAGATCCCGGCCTCCAGCCGGGGTATAAACCCCATCGCTGGCTGGCGGGGAGCCGCAGCCAGGAGGGGCTGGGGGTGCAGCAGGTGGGAGGAGGTTGGGGTCCAGCTCTGCCCCCTGGAGAGGAAGAGGTTCCAGAGTCTGGGGGAGACAGCAGGGGTCCCGGCCCTGGCCGCTGCCTCCCCTCAGGGTCCCTGCTCCAGCTGCTCCACCCCCACCCCCATGGGTCCAGAGACGCCTTTGTCAGCCACCCGAAGGGTCAGGCCAGGCTCTGAGGTTCAGTCTTGAGAGCCCGGCCCCAAGCAGCAGCCCGGGGCCCTGCCCCCGCCCGCCGCCCTGCGTGGCAGGGGCCGCCCCTATGTGTCCCTCCTCCAGCCCCAGCTCCTGCACCTCCCGGGGGTCCTGGCTCCTGGCCGGCCTCAGGGGAAAACCTGAAGGACCCCACAGCCTTTGTAAAATTACTTATTTATTATTATCATTATTATTTGTACCATGAATCAAACTCACACCCTCAAGCTTGCCAGGCTGGTGCTGTGCCGCTGAGCTATACCCTGGCTGTGTTTATTCTTTGGAGATAGGGTTTCACTGTGTAGTTCTGGGTGGTATTGAATGTTTGGTGACCTTCCTGCCTCAGCCTCCCAAGTGCTGGGATGACAGGACCTTTGCAGCTATGTTTCCCACCGCCTGGGCGCTGCCCCTGGCCCCTCACCGTACCCGACCATCCCCGATGCAGGTCCCTGTCCACTCCCCGATACATCCCAGCCTCCCCTGCTCAGTGCCGATCAGGGCCTGCCCTGGCCCGGCACACGCTCAGGCCCGAAATGCACCCCCCACCCGCCTTAGCAGCACCCAGGACCCCCCCACGCCAAGGGTGTCCCCTTCCTAATCCCCGACACCTGCCACAGATATGCCTGCATCCTGGCTCAAGCCTTCTGATCCGCACCCAAGCCTCGCCCGTAATCCCCAACCTCTGGCCTCTAATCCGCCCAGGATTTGTGGGATCGGTGATCCCTGCTGGACGCAGGGCCCCACCTCCCACAGAACCCCGACTCAGCTTCCGCGCATTCTCTCTGCGACCCCAAGCCCCTTAGCCCTGATGGGCCTCAGTTTCCCTGTCAGTCACCCCGGGCGATGCGTCAGGTCACAGGAGCCTCATGGGAGGCAGGAGGGGGACTACCTCGGTCCCTGCGGCAGCCCACGGACTGCCAGCCTGAGTTCGAATCACTGCCTGAGGCAAGCCTCAGTTTCCCCATGTGAGCTGAGAGTGTGGGCAGCTCCGAGACAAGGGAGTTTGCGTTGGCATCAGTCAGGGTCCCCCAGAGGGAGGAGAAGGTGCGGCTCATCCCTGTCTGTGTTCAGACTGTTTCTAGGCCCCCTTACTGGTTTCTAACTCTCCCCACGGTTTCTAGGCCCCTCGGCCTCTCTGTTACACTTTCCCGCTGGTTTCAAGGGAGTCGTTGGATTATGAACTTGAACCCTGTGCCCTTTGACAGGACACTGGCCAGCGGAAGGCCAAGGACAGGTGAGGGCACTGGGGTTCCAAGGGGAGGGGCCTGGCGTCACCCAAGGTCACCCGTGCGGTGCCGCGGATGCCAGCCCGGCTCCGACTCATTGAGGCTTTGGGTCCCATCCAGCGCTTGGCTCTCCAAGACCCAGCTGCCGTGAACATCTTTGTACAAATCACTTTTTAATTTTTTTTTTCCTCTTCCTTTTGGACGATTTCCTTGAGCTCAATTCCCCGAAGTGGCCGCCTGGCCGCCCCACAGGCGGGGGTGTTAATAGCTGTGTCCTCCAGGAGCCAGTTTACCGGCACTGGGTTCTCCCAGGTCGGCTCCCGGGCGGCGAACCAGCACTGCCTGCTCTTGAGAGTCACCCGAGCTGGTCTGGGGTCCTCCATCTCTCGGGGGGGGGGGCAGCTCCCCACAACCTGCCTGGAGGGAAACAACACCTCAAGACGGTGGCGAGGGGCTGACAAAACTCAGTGACTCTGCTGAGATTTTTTCTCCCAGTGCTGGGGATGGAACCCAGGGATTTCTCACTGAGCTCCATTTTTATTTTTTATCTTGAGATGAAGAGTTTTGCTACTCAGGAGGCTGAGGCAGGAGGATTCTGCCTGAA
>RJWM01035280.1:0-19057 GCA_004363535.1 Dasyprocta punctata
GCTCCCACCCGATGAAGATGGCGCGGGTTTGCAAGGGAATAGATTTAATGCAGGATGCGTAACTTACAGGATTATCTTATACTAGTCACCCAGAGAGTCAGATGCAGGAGCGTGCAGGAGATCTGTGCATACACTGGAGACTCCAAGAATGCAGACGAGGGCCTGGGTCCCATGGCAATGTCCTGCAGGAGTCCAGCTGAAGACCCAGAGCCCGGGCAACGTCTGAAGCAAGTCTGTATCGAGGATTTGTACAGGTAAAGCCCCAAGGTCAGTGGTGGAAGCTAAAAAGTCTGTGTCAGCGGGGAGAAGGATC
Organism: Dasyprocta punctata; assembly: GCA_004363535.1. NCBI lineage: Eukaryota > Metazoa > Chordata > Mammalia > Rodentia > Dasyproctidae > Dasyprocta > Dasyprocta punctata. Next base: position 314 of record RJWM01035280.1, read on the forward strand.
TGTGCCAGCAGGCTGAGGGATCTGCAGTGGAGCCGGGAAGCGATGCTCAAAGTAAGGGCCAGAGCTCCCCCAAAGAGAACCGCAGCCCATTCTCAATGACGGCAGGGACCTGAGCTCCTCAGACAATGACAGCTGAATTCATATCAGGAAAATCAGCATGACAAGCTTCTTCAGGAGAATCAACACCACACCATCTCTTCCTCCAGTTTTGCTTTTATGCTGTTGGCAACAATCCTCAGGTGGGTCTTCCACTCCAGAACCACTCTGATTCAATTGTCTTAGTTACTTTTCTCATTGCTGAGACAAAATACCTGACATTCAAAGTTAAAGGAGGAAAAGTTTACTTAGCTCACAGTTTGCAGAGGTTTCAGTCTATGGTTGGCTGGCTCCAAGACAGGGTGGATGGCAGGGGGGCATGGCAGAGGAGAAACAGTTCCTGGCGAGTAGAATGTAGCAAAACAAGCAAGGGGGCAAGACAACCCTCTTTCTGTCTCTTACATTGTATCCAGGCTACCAGGACTAGGGCGGTGCCAAACCAATCAGTGGACTGATGTAGTAATCACCCACCCTGAATCCTCGCACTCTTAATCTTAGCATTGCACCATCAATCAGTCATACACTCTAGATCCATACACTCTAGATCCAGCCATCTCCGAAAAAGTTTCATGTACGACTGCGTGAGGCTTCGGGGGGACATCTAGGCTCAAGCCATAGCCCTCTTGGCTCTCCGTCTTTTGTCTGGGGCTCTGATTCCTCAGGTTCTCACTAGTGGGTGCCTCGTGTTGCATGGCAGGTGGTTCAGTGAGGTCATCCTCTTGCAGATTCAGCTCCGGCTTCTTGCCAGGGGTCACTAAGTTGTTGAAGACCTCCCTGCACTCCTCACACATCCCCTCAAGTCGAGGAACTTCATGAGCAAACTACAGGCAAAAGTTTTCCCAACCCTATTAACGTCAGAGACGTTATAGTCCTTCCAAAATTGTTGCAAGGTCATCTCTGTTTCAGCAGTTGCCCTCACAGCCTGATGAAAAGTGTCACACAAACAATATTTATTGAAAGTCACAGTAACGGCTTGGTCCATAGTTTGGATGAGTGCCATAGTACACTGTGGCAGACGTGTTACTTCATGTCGGGGCGAAAGCCATCCACGCATTGAGAATGGCCTGGTGATTATCCTCAAGCAGCAGCAGAGTGTTGAATGGAACATCTTTCTCCACAAATCTATCTCTGGGATAAAGTGGTGAAAAAATCAGTCCTGGAAAAGGGCTTGTGCTCTGGAATATATAAAGAATTTGGAAAAATCAGAATCCCCAAACTTAAAGACTCAATCGAAAAATGGGCATCTTAAATGAATACATGCTTCTCAGATGAAGAAGTGGAAATGGCAAATAAATATAGGAAAAAATATTCAACATCGCTGGTCATTCAAGAGATACAAATTAAAACAACACTGAGAGTCTATCTCACCCCAGAAAGCATGGTTATCATCAAGAAATCAACCAATAACGAATGTTGGAGGGGCTGTGGGGAAAAAGGAACTCTTCTCCACTGTTGGTGGGAGTGCAGACTGGTGCAACCACTGTGGAAGTCAGTGTGGAGATTCCTTAAAAAACTAGGATTTAGCTCAGTGGTGCAATGCCTGTCTGACAAGTGTGAAGTTCTGAATTCGATTCCCAGTATTCCACCCCCTCCCCCGAAAAAGAAGAAAAAACTAGGATTGGAGGTCCCATTTGACCCAGTTCTTCCCCTGCTGGGACACTTCCTAGAAGCATTAAAGCCATCGTACCATGGTGATATAAGTACAGTACAATTTGTAATAGCTAGATCTTAGAAAAACCCAAATGTGCATCAACAAAAGAATGAATAAAAAAGATGTGATATTTTTATACAATGGAATACTACTCAGTCATAAAGAAGGACAAACTTGAGGCTTTTGTAGGTAAATAGAAACAACTAGAGACTATACTCATAAGTGAAATAAATCAGACTCACATGGGTAAACAGCATATTGTCTCCTTTGTGTAAGAAGGTGAAAGAAATTTTATATATATGTATATATAGAGAGAGAAAGAGAGAGAGATAGTTAAGATAGTTATATCACTAATTTCTCTTAGCTCATTGAAAAGAAGGATTTGTACTAATATTGTTTAGACAATTACATGCCAATATCTTGTACTCTGAGTAACTACTTTAAAGATAACAATATACAATGTATTAACCATTGTTACCCTCTAATTATCTTGTTTTGACATTTGTTTTAGTCTAAAAAAGAGGAGTTCTCAAGGGATTTTGAAAAAGAGAGTTTTAAAAGCATCCAGCCCTAGAGTAGGGCATGGTGGCGCACGCCTTTAATCCTAGCACTCGGGAGGCTGAGGTAGGTGGAGCGTTGTGAGTTCAAGGCTGGCTTGGCTACAATATGAGCAAGGCCAAATTGAATTACATAGTTCAACCCTGCCTCAAAAAACTAGGGCCGGGAGTTTGGCTCAGTGGCTTAAGTGCCTGTCTGGCAGGAGTGAGGTTGTGAGTTCGATCCCTGGTACTGGGAGGGCGGGGAATCGGGGAAGCATCCAGTTCTCCTATCAGCTCTGCAGAGCCTACGATGGGTACTGGCACAACCCACTTAGGCAATATCTCATTTCATCCGTCCACCTCTTCCTGTGGAGAGGGTCTTTCTCTTGGCCTATGGGCTGTCAATCACACAGTCCCAACTCTACCACAGGAGAAGGGCTGGGAACCAGGCTGATCAAGGGCCTCCGGGTGGACGTAGGACTGCAAGAGACCAGGCAGAATTTTTCCAAGCCTGACTTATTGGAATATGCCTGCAATGGAAGCACTTAGGGAGGCCGAGGCAGGAGGACTGCACATTCAAGCTTAGCTTGGGTAACTTAGAGACCTAGTGAAATCTCCTGTCAAAATGAAACACAATATAAAAGGGTGGGGATGTGGCTCAGTGTGAAGGCCCTGGGCTCAGCCCCCAGTACGGACAAGGAAAAGGAAACGCCATGTTATGATGTAGCCAAGGAGCCCACACCACGGCTACAGATGTGGGCCCCTAGATTTGGACTTCCCAGCCTCTGAAAAGGTAGGACATATATTTCTGATCCTTGTACACTGAAAGGAAAGAGAAGGACCCTTTCTGAGGCTTTTGCTGTGGGGGAGGGGAAGAGCTTTCATCCTGAAGAGCATCTGCTGGGCTGCAGCTACGGCAGCTACCATTCCCTGCCCTGGCCCCCTCCCTGCCCAGACGGCGAAGCTACAGAGAGAATCCTGAAGCTCTGTTTAAGGCCCCGGGACTGAGTTACCCCTGCTCTTCCAGCTACATCGGCTAATTCGCACTTTTTTCCTTCTGTCAATCGGAGTGGGGCTTCGTGTCCTCTGGAGCCTGGAGTCCCTGGCTGATAACCCAAGGAGGCTGCCTGGAATAGGGAAGGCAGATACATAGACGGATGAGATTTAGCATGAATTGAAGGAGAACAGAGGATTGAATGGGCCGGATGTAGTGGCACACACCTATAATCGCAAAACTCATGAGGCTGAGGCAGGAGGATTTTGAGTTTGAGCCCAGCCTGGGTTACAAAGCCAACCGAGTTACATACAGCTAGACGGCACGTTGAGACCCTGTCTCAAAAAACCAACCAACTGCTGGGCGTGGTGGCGCATGCCTTTAATCCCAGCCCTAGGGAGGCTGAGGCAGGAGGATCACTGTGAGTTTGAGACCAGCCTGGGCTACAAAGTGAGTTCAAGACCAGCCTGAACTGCATAGCGAGACCCTGTCTCAAAAAATAAGGCCGGGGATTTAACTCAGCAGCACAAGTGCCTGCCTGGCAAGTGTGAGGTTGTGAGTTCAATCCCTGGTACCAAAAACAAACAAATGAACAAAAATTACAACCCAACAATAAGAACTGAGTGGTGTAAAACAGATTAGCAGCCTCAGGAAGTAGAAACTTAAATATATGGTAAATACACGCATTTATTCATTTTTCCACATGCCTATTCACTTATTCAACAAAGCTGTATGTATCAGGAGGGGAAAGGCAAACCCCTTGTGCTCAGGGCGCCTACCGAGGAAGAAGGATGTGGGTAGCCCACCTCCACACAGGAGGACAGGACCTGTGACGGCAGCAGAGCAGCGAGCTCCGGGGACCCAGGGAGGAGGAGGCCGCCCCCGCCTGTGACGGCACCTCCTGCAGGACCCCTTCCCTGGAGGCTGCGTCCAGGCCCTGACTCGTCCTGGTCACACGCCCTGCTCGGCGCGGCCCGCCCAGGCCAGACGCTGCCCTCCCGCAGCCCTCTCCAGCGTCTCCGCTCTCCCTCTGGTTCAGTCCCATCGGCATGGAAGCAAATGATCTCTTCTGTCAAATCGAATCAAATCAAATCAAACACAACAAGGCTCTTGCGTTCACTGCCCGTGTCCATCTGTTTTCTGACCTTCCCAGCTCAGCTCCTGGATGGGAGGCCTGGAAACGCTGCTTTCTCTGCTCCTCCTGCTCATACTCAACATCTGCGATGTCCGCCAAGCGTTCTGCACTCAGCTCCTCAGGAGGGAAACGGCCTGGTGCACGCCGGGCACTTCCGTTGGTGCTGAGATCGAGGGCTGCGCAGACCCGTGAGCTCCTGTTCCTCCAAGAGTCCATCCTTTGGACAGAACAAGTGATTTCCGGGGAGAGTGAGACAGGCTGTCACAGGCCACTTGGGTCGCTGGATATGAGAACTACAACTCCCAACCTGCTAGATGTCAACTGTGCCTGAACCAAAGAACGAATTCCAAAGAACAGAGGAAGTTAAGAGCAGGAAAGATTTACTGGGGAACAGGAATAGCTCCTGAGAGACAGGAGGGGTCCTGAGGGGGTCACCACCGAGGTTATCTCTCCTAGAATGTTTTATAGGGCAAGATCATGAGGTGGGTAAAAAGTGGGTCAAGCTATACTCAACCAATAAGATTGCAAGTATAACCGCATAGCTAGTATTGCTCCAATAGAGAAGCAGAGCTTGTAGCAAGGGCATGTGGTTGACGTCATTAATCTTGGGGGATAATTTATCATCTTAATTTGTCTTTTGGTTTCAGTAGTCTTAGTCTCAGCGGCTGAGAGAGGATGGTCCACCCCTAGAGAGCTAATGTACTTTTTCTGTGGGAAATTCAAAAGTGGGGGGTATCAGATTACAGCATACTCTCAAACTTCCATTCATTCTCAGGGAAGGATGTAAATCTGGCCACTGTGACTTTTAGCTTCGGGTTGTGCCTTCTCCCAATGCACCTCTAGTCACAGCTGTGATGTCTTCTGTCTCCTGCACTGATTTGGCCCTGGAGGACAGTTTTGGATTTAATCCAGGAAGTCGCAGGAATCCTTTTAAATTTTTTGTTTGTTTGTTTTTGAGATAGATTATGTAGTTCAGGATGGCCTTGAACTCATTATGTAGCCCAGGCTGGTCTCAAACTGTTGGCAGTCTTCCTGTCTCAGCCTCTCAAGGGCTGGGAATTTCAGGCACGTGCCACCAGGCCTGGTCTCTGTACGGTTTTTTGTTTGTTTGTCTGTTTTGGTACCGGGATCAAACTTACAGCCTCAAGCTGGCCAGGCAGGCATTGTGCTGCTGAGCTAAATCCCCAGCCTCCGTATGGTTTTAAGCAGGGAAGGAAGCACATTTGTGATTTGCGAGGACGGCTGGTGTGGCTACCCTGGAAGAGGCAGCGGTCCTGAGGCCTCACCCAGCTCTGCAGGGCTTGCGCACATCTCCACCTCTTGGGATTCCGATTCAGATGACGTCTGAATTGGTGCAGATTCACCGGCGATACTGCTGCTGGCCCCAAGCCCCTCTTTGGGTGTTTGGGGAAGCCCGGGCAGTTGTCTCAGCTGTGGACTGAAAGAAGGGGCTGGAGGAGGAGGAGGAGCCGGGATTCGGGGCCTGCTGACCCTCAAGGCTCCTCCCTGGGTGGACCCCACCTTCTCTCAGTCCCTCCATTGCTCTCACACCATCTTCTCCTTGGTCTGGTCTTTCTGTACTTCCTGGACCTCACCCTAGAACTATTTCTTGGGGGTGGGGGCACAGACATCCCTAATGCTTGAGCTCCCAGCTCAGGCACAGGACGGTCTCTGAGGTGTCAGTGGAATCATTCAGAGTGCAGCCTGGGTGCAGAGCAGAGGGAGAAGCCCTGCCTCCTCTGTGTGGGGCTCTGAGTTTGACCCCTACACTAAAAGGGGGAGAGTGGGGAAGGATGTTTCTAACAAGTAAGGTAATTGAGAGTCTGATCGCCTGTTTTTGTTCTGTTCTCCACTCGTCCCTAAGTGCCTGGGGGAGAATCTTTGTGGTCCTGTTTGTTATCTCAGGGTCTCTTCCCATCCGCAGCAACCCGAGCCCAGTACACCCTAGGTGCTCAGTAGACCTGTACAAATGAATGCAGAATTTTTGCTTTCACCCTTTGCCAGCTCAGTGAATGTAAGCAAATGACTTAATTCAAGTTTCAGTATCCTCATTTGTAAAATGGGTAGAAATACAATTTGCCTCAGCTAAGCATGATGGCACACTCTGGGAAGCTGAGGCGGGAGGATTAACAGTTTGAGTCCAGCCTGGGTGACTCCCTAAGGCAGAGACCTGTCTCAAAATGAAAAACCAAAAGGGCAAAGGATGCGGCTCAGTGCCAATCCCTGGAAACAGAAATGTTTTCTCCCTCCTGAGAACAGCTTTGGGGGGGAAGAAAGACAATGAGCACAGTAAACATTAACCACTGCTGTTGTTGGCACTCGTGTGGCTCCGGCCAGCTATTTGACTTGTTTAAACTTCAGTATCGTCACCTGCAACAATCGTTTCTCAGCTGGGCTGTTGTGGGCGTCCAGCGAGGTGTGAGGTGCGGGTCAGCTGGAGGGAGGTGTGTGCTGAAGGTTAACTCTCTCCCCAAACTCTCCCCTTCCCAGCCCCGTCGACCTCTGGCTGCCCGGGAGAGTTGATCCCTTAATGGGATGATGGGGTGACAATGGGAAGAAAGTATTGGGGACTATGGGTGAACTTCCAGGCATTGTTTGAGAGACAAAGGACATTCCTTTCAGCCTCAAAAGATCTACTTGCCATTAACACTTGTTCCTTCAACTCTGCCTTTCTAAAGAGCTTAGTATAGAATAATAGTGAGTGAAATAAAATTAAAAACAAAATCCACTCAGAGTCGTTTAAAGTCACCTCACACCAGGTTGGCAAAGCCGGCATTACTGATGTTTCCTTTCGATTTGCGGGTCGTCCAATTTCCACTGAAGGAGCTAGAACGAAAAAGAGCTAAAATGCAAAGGCCTTGTGGTGAGTGATAAACACATTTTTAGCTTTATATATATATATATATATATATATATATATATATATATATATATTTTAAAAGTTTTTTTTTGTTTTTTTGTTTTTTACCATACTGGGGTGGAACCCATAACCTCATGCACGTTAGGCAAATGCACTATCACTGGGCTACATTGCCAACTCTAGTTTGTTTTTAAAAATCAGTCTCTGTCTTTATCTTGCTGTTTATTTCTAGCTTTGTCCTTCTTTAAGATAGACCTAGAGTGGTCTATAACCTTAAAGGAGTTTTTCTAAAGTTATCTAGTGGAGTATTTGTAAATAGGCATGAGGGACTTCTTCCAGCGTTTTTCAGTTTAAGGGTTATTTATTGCTGGGAAGAAATGATACAGAGGCTTTTAGCATGTATGCTAAAAAATGACTGAACTAACCAGAGATTATTGTACACAAGCCACAGAACACTCCCGATTGTCATGTTTTCTCCCCTTTTCCAAGCTTTGTGCCAGTTTGTCTTAGAGGACCAGCAGAGATTTCTGCTTACACACCCCAGCTCTGAGTGGTCTAAGTATTAGCCCGCGGTTGTAAGAACTTTGTTCATTTTAAAGTTTGATTGATTGCTTTTATAATGTTGATTGCCTTTGATGCTTCCAAATGGCAGCATAAAACAACACTTCCTTCCTTTTTATACATTCCACCCCACACAAAACCACTCCAGGAATCCCCTGGGGGAGCCCTTAATTCCACAGTGTCATGGGTAAAAACAGACTCAATATTCACTTCTTCTTTCCTGCGAGTTCCGGACCCCATTGCAAGCCCTCCCCTCCATCCCGAATCTTGATCGTTATCTGTGAAGCAGTTTGCGCGAATCATAGGCCCCGGGAACTCTCTGGATGGGGCGGAGGGCCCCTTTTTATTGTGGTCCAGGTCAGCCTGACTTTCTGGAGAGCGGCTGGCCTCTGTGCTGCGCCCAGTCCAGTCCCTGCATGGGTAAGTCTGGATGGAGGCGGCCTCATATGTCCTCGGAATGGTTCCCTGCGTTCCCACAGCCAAACTCGGCCTCCTTAACGTCGCTTCCCGATCGTTTGGAAGGAGGTGTTGTTTTCCTAGTGAGGCACCCTCTCTCGGATTCCTCGGGCTTGCCCGGACTTAGTGATTCAAACTAACACCTTCCCCGTTCCCAGGTGAGTCACGCAGGGCTCTCCTCCAGCCCTGGGCCACAAAGGGGCCGAGAAGAACCGTTTAAGGGCGCCCCCGCTTCCGTGCCACTTTGAACTGCTGTAGTCGGCGGAGGTATTTTCCTTTGAATTTAGGGTACGGGGTGTGGCAGCTGGGAGCTGGGTGGGACCAAGGACCCAAAAGAAAGATCAAGAACTAGACTTGAATAGATTACTCTTGGGGTCAAAGACAGTAATTATTTATTGATTTATGGGTAGTGGTGGATTACAGTTCCAAAGACAGAGCAGGAGCTGAACACCTTTCCTGAGATAAAGAGGTAATTAGGACAGCGAGGTTAGCGTCCGCTCTCCTCTGTAGACAGTGCTCCAGTTCCAGCCGTGGGCGTTCCGTGGCTTATAATTAATAAGACATCCATTGAAAACTGCCTTCTCATGGACTAATGGCAAGCATGTGTCACGGGTGTGAAAGTGGCTGGGAGGAAGGAGAGTCTGCAGTTTCTAACCTAGTGACTCACATGACAAAAGCCCGAGCATGTTTGATTTTATGATCTGAGCGGTAGCATTCCCCAACTGGAGCCTTCCTGGGGCAAGCATCGATCTGATGGAACAATGTCTTAGGTAGGAAGGATTGAGTTATGGGCTTCTCAATGAGAATGGAAAAATTAAACAATGAAAGCACCAAGCAAGGGACAAAGCAAGGTAAACAGGTCCAAAGGGAAGCTACTCGGGACCAGGTCTGCATATTGACACTTAGAAATGCATTTTCCCCTCTGGGATGTGTGGCTCATGAATCCTGCTCTGGAAAGTGGTCAAATTGTCGGGGCGTGGTGGTGATGCCTGTAATCCCAGCACTTGGGAGGCTGAGGCAGGAGGACTGTTGCAAGTTGGACACCAGCCTGTGCTACAAAGTGAGCCCAGAGCCAGTCTGAACTGCAGAGCAAGACCCTGTCTCAAAGACCAAAAAAAAAAAAAAAAAAAAAAAAAAAAAAAAAAAAAAGTGGCCAGTTTATCCCTGCCTGTTTACAGACCATCTGGTTACGCAGACAGCCTAGGTCTAGGTTACATAACCCTGTGAGCTTTTACTTCTTTCCTGGTCAGTAAAGTCAGTAAAGTAGGTGAATAGTAGTAACACTCCTCCCAAGGCTCCCTGTGACGACAGAAGGGGTGGCACCTGGGAGTAGCAGGCCAAGAGCCAAGGTGGGGGGACTCTTCCCCCACCAAGTCTCTCACCCAGCATTTGACGTGTGGAGGGGGTAGGGGAGCTCCTGAGAAGGAAGGGATCCACTCTGCCCTCATTCCGCCTTTCATGCTTAACCGTTATCTCTAACCTCTTTCCTTAGCTCCAACCTTCTCACTCACCTTTTGCCCCTTCCTTCTGGTTCTTATCACCAACACCAGGAAGCATCTTATAACCCTGACAACTAAAGTCCTCCAGCCTCACTTGGACAAAGAAAACCTCTTGCTTTTCTTAGGATAACTTTCTTCATCTCTGTAAACCTGGCCCTCACAAGGGTCAAACTTCGTTAATTTGTAATTGATGGGAAAAAATACTGGTGGTCTGTATGTGTGGAGAGACAAGAAACAAAGCACAACTTCAGATTCGGCTCCATGATATATTTGCCAATTATTTTATTTTTTTCTAAAAACAATAGAAAAAAAATCAACTTTAAAAAGGAAATGTACTTAAATAAAAAAAAATTATGGTTTATAATACATGTTTGAAATCTTGTATAATTGTTATAAACGTTTTATTAAAGTTATTTACATTTAATATCCGTATTTACATAGGGAAAGTTGGTCAACATTAAGATTTTAAAAAACAATTCTTAAATACAAATCTGTTAATGGAAAAAAAAATGTCAAGCATAAAAAAACTCTTTTATGCCTAAAGTTCTATTTGAGGCAGTTTATGGCTAAACCTTACAGTCCCAAGACTCAGCCATGGTTGTGAGGTTGTGACGACCATGCATTCGATATTCATATAGAATTGGCCAAGTTCTAGCAATGAGAACCTTTCTCCTTACTCTTCCTTAGTAAGGAGCTGAGAACCCAGGAGTGAGTCCAGTTCCTTGGGTCACCTTATGCACAAGAGTTCCGTAGCTGGTCAAGTTTGTGTTTCAACTGTTCTCGCCGCTTCCTCAACAAGTCCTTTTCTGCAATAAGCTTCTGCTCCTCTGTCTGGACAGATAAGATGTATGCTGTGGCTTTTTTAAGGATAACGACCTTGGGGGCCTTTTCGTTGTTTTCCAACTCTGGGATCTGGTCACGCAGGGCAAAAAAGCTCCGTTTCAACTCATTTCTCCTCTGACGTTCCAAGACGTTGTGTGTCCGCCTCTTGTCGTTCTCCTCCGTGTCTGAGGACCTGGGGCTGGCACATTTGCGGTTGTTGCTGATTTGTTTCAGGACTCTACCACTGTCCAACTTAGCCCTCTTGGCAGCGGGATAGTCCTTCCTCGTGGATGGGGGCGCTGCGTAGTTGTGCTGATGGGTGGAGACGTGACACCGCTTGAGGACCAGAGGGCTGTGCGGAGGCTTGGTGTGGCCTCCAGGGGGTGAGCCGGGGTCTGACCTTTTGGCAGGGTGCTGCCTCTTTTCCACTGAGACCACATCGATTTCCTCCTCATCCTCTTGCTCTTCTTCTTTAAGAAAAGAAACAGAATATCATCTGGTTAGCATCGTTTCCTTCAGTCAGTCGAGGTCAAGGTTAAATTAATGCTATGCAAATAGAAAGCACTGATGTACTGAGAGAAGACTTCAGACACAGCCAACTACCCTTTATTTTCCCCAGAAAGGCAGTATGATAAGGAGGAGGACAGCTGGGATTGTATTATGGCAGAGGCAAGCAAATCATAATTCACCAGGGCATGGCATTGGCATCGGTGCCAGTTCTTACCTAAGACTTAATGAGGCTTTGGACACACCCAAAGCAAAGCCATTCCCAAGCACCTCCTGCTTTGAAGGATTTTACCCAGAACCCCTCAGTGGGGTGTGAACCAGAGCTTCAAATCTCTTGATATCACTTCAGCAACTCCCTAACTCCCTACTTTACCAGAAGTGCAAAAAAAAGGGAAAAAAGTCTCCTAGTTTTGCCACAAGTCCTAGGGGTTGGGGGCAGGACAAATGGAGTCCAATTTCTGGAAGGATTTCCTTTCAAGTGTTCACACAGGCTGGAAAAAGGCCAGCTTTTCAGTTCAATCCTTCTTAAGGCACTTTCCCTAGCTCCTGGGCTGAGGCTGAGGCAGGAGGCTGCCGGGCCAATCACTGCCTCTCTTCATTTTCCTAGGTCCCTAGCCCACGGCATTCCAACCTTTCCTCTCTCCAAGGGAGGGGAAGAGGACGGCAATTCATTCACTCTCCTAAGGAGCAATTCTCTCTTATCCCCATTCACACCCCCTCCAGGGCAATTACAATGCTTGAGAGGTAAAAGGAGCGGATTGAATTGCAAGATAAGCCAGAAGATTTAAAAACCCAAATGAAATTCCTAAGGGGCGGGAGAGGAGGGGGGGACGGCCACCAAGGAGGCAGAGGGGAAGGGACGGGGGAGGTTGCAGTTCAGGGGTCCACAGAGCTCCCACAACCCCCATTACACCCTCCAAATATGAAAACAACAAGGCGGGGTCTACCAAGCGGCCGTCAATGGGAAAAGGCGGGCTCTCAACTGCCCTGCCCGCCGCTTACCAGAGTCGCTGCTGGTGGTGGGCGGGGTCTCCTCGTGGAGCACCAGGGGCTCGGGGCTGGCCCGTGGGGAGGACTCCGTGGAGGACAGCAGGGAGTCCGAGGACGGGGAGAAGGCGGAGGAGTCGGGCGAGGCGCAGGGCTTGGGCGAGCCGCCGTCGTTGAGCGGGTAGGGGAAGACCACCGAGGGGTCGATGCACTCGGAGGCGGCGGCGCTCAGGTCCTGCAGGTAGAGGCCGGAGGAGGAGCAGCCGCCGTGGCCGCGCGCCGGGCTCGGGCTGGCGCTGTCTTTGCGCGCAGCCTGGTAGGAGGCCAGCTTCTCCGAGACCAGCTTGGCGGCGGCCGAGAAGCCGCTCCACATACAGTCCTGGATGATGATATTCTTGATGAAGGTCTCGTCGTCCGGGTCGCAGATGAAGCTCTGGTTCACCATGTCGCCTCCCAGCAGCTCGGTCACCATCTCCAGCTGGTCGGCGGTGGAGAAGCTGCCGCCGCCGCCGCCGTCGTCTCCACCGGGGGAGAAGGAGGCGACGGCAACGTAGGAGGGCGAGCAGAGCCCGGAGCGGCGGCTGGGGGACAGGGGCGGGGTGGGCAGCAGCTCGAATTTCTTCCAGATATCCTCGCTGGGCGCCGGCGGCTGCAGCTCGCTCTGCTGCTGCTGCTGGTAGAAGTTCTCCTCCTCGTCGCAATAGAAATAGGGCTGGACCGAGTCGTAGTCGAGGTCATAGTTCCTGCTGGGGAAGCTGACGTTGAGAGGCATGGTGGCGGCAGCCTGCGGGAGGGGCACACAAAGCGGGTCAGTCTAGAGTTAAGGGGGTCTCTGGGTGCCAAAGCCCGGCGCAGCGCTCGCCACCGCGAACCACTGCTTCCAGCGCGGCCTCCCCGCACGGGACCGGGCAGGGGGCAGACCCCCTTTCGCGCCCCTCGGGCGACCTCCGGGAGCTCCCCGGGCACTCGGCGAAGCAGCCGTGCGGCGCCCGCTGCGCCCCCGCTTCATCGAAGCAGGGAGGCGAAGCCCGGGAGTCAGCTCCGCAGATGCCCCGGAATCCACATCGGCCTTGGCCTCCTTCAGAGGCGGCGGTGGGGAATAAAAGCTGCCAGAAGCGAAGGCGCAAAGTTTTGCGCCACCTGAAGGAGAAAGGCGAAGAGGCGCCGCGGCGCGCTCCCCCCTCCGCGCGGGGCCCCTCCGCGCCCTCGCCGCGCGCCGCCGCCCCTCTCCGCCCCTCCCTCCTTCCCCACCCCAGCGCGCCCTCTTCCTTCCTCTGCCGGCTTTTCTTTTCTCTCGCCGGCTGGAGGGGCCAGCTCAGCCTCCGACTTTAACGATCCCCCAATCCCCGCAAATAAAAAAGGGGGCTGTTCCATAATAGCGGGGGCGCCTCCCTTGAACACTCAGCGCGGTGACGCAACTGCGCCAGAGACCCGCAGCGATTGCGCCCGGAGCAGGCGAAGTCCTCCCGGCCCGGCCGAGGGAGCAGCTGCTCTGGAGCAGGCAGAGCCCTGCTCCCCGCCATCCCTTCGCATCCCGGGGCGCGGGAACCCGGGCGCACGGTGGCGGGGAGCCAAGGCTGGCTGCCGAGGTTCGCAAGGGTCTCCCGCGAGTGAGCGAATCGGACCTGTCCCTGCCCCAGACTCCCCTTTCGCTTCTCTTCGCCTCCTAGTCCCGGTCCTAGTCTCCCGCGGGAGACCAGCTTTTACATTTACTATTATTTCTATTTTCAAAGCCGAATGCCAACTTCTATAGAGGAGCAGGGGCGAGGTGGCATCGCCGCGGACTGGACGCGCCGCAGTGCCCGTCTCCGGCTGTCAGAAATGCAGTAAGCCGAAATTTAAATGCCCTCCCGGGGACAGGGCCGAGCTGGCGGCCGCGGAGCTGGCTCCCCCACACTCGCAGTGTGCAACCCGCACTCCACGGAGCTCAGATGCGGAGGGCTTTCAGAGCACCGCAAAGGACCCCCCACTCCGGCGCCAAGCCCCGATGATAATGGATGCAATAAAGCAGGAATGTCCAACTGGACGGGGTCATCAACATAGTAGGAAAAAAAAAAAATCCCAGTTTTAAAACGCACCTCCATTTCCCTTAGCCATTTACTCTCCCATCTTGACAAGTCACTTTACCCCGAGCCAGATCAACCGCCCACTCCACCCCGACCGACCCCAGCTACCCTGAGAAGTGTCACTAGCACGGGAACGAAAGACACCGCTACTTGGCAATCGATGCATCGAGGTATTAAAACTGTAAGGAAAATAAAAGGCAAATAGATCCGGGTGCTTACTGGGTTTTCCACGACCCGAAGGAAATCCAGCCTTTCAGCGGCGGCGAGGAGCGCCTTTCAGAGGCGTGGGTCCCGGCAGAGGCTGGGAACTGTCTCCAAATAGAAGGAATAGCCTCCTGCGTTCTCGCTGGGTGTTGTAAGTCCCAGGGCAAAGTGTCCGCCCGCTGCGACGCGCAAAGTTTCTCGGACCAGGCGAGCGCTGCGGGCCGCCGGTGGGGTCAGCGGGAGGGCGGGGAGGGGGCGGCGGGGCCCGAGGCGAAGAAGCCCCTGTCGCTCCGGGTCTCCTGCCCAGGACGCCCGGCTCGGAGCGCGGCCGTGCTCCCTCGGCTCTTCCTCCCCGGCGGGCCCGCCCGCTCGCTCCCTCTGCCTCTCGCTGGAATTACTACAGCGAGTCAGAGAAAGCCCAGAAGATCGACTTTTATTGCTGCGCTCGATCCCTCCCCCTCGGCTTTTTCCCGCCAAGCCTCTGAAAAGCCCAGCCCCTCGAGAGGTTGGAGGGGAGCCAGGCGGCTGCGACGGCCCGGGCGCGGCTGCGGTGGCCGCGAGAAGCGCAGCTCGGGGGTCCTCCGGCTCAGACCCTCCTGTTATAAAGGGCTGGTGGGTGGGGATTCGCAAAAGAATCTTTTTTCCCTCCTTCCCCCGCCCTCTGCTTTGGGAACCCGGGAGGGGCGCTTCTGGGTAGCGGGGGAAGGGGGAGGAGACAGCCCTGAGCCCGACACTCCGGCTATCAGATGTAAACAGTACGGCGCAGCATGAATTAACTGCGCGCGCCTACCATTTTATTTCACTCCCGCCCGAATCCTTTCCCTTTCTGTGCTGATCCTCCCGCGCAGCGCTCGGACAGACCGCATTCTCGTCCTGCGTGTTTCAGGCACCGCGCGTGGAACAGCTGCCCTCAACACTGCGAACGCACCGGGTGCCCAAGGCCACCCCTCGCGCGCCCCGGGCAGCCTGGTGCCTGCCAAGGGCTGGGGCGAAAGCGGCGTTTAGAAATGAAGTCCCACAGAGAAAGGCGCAAAGCAGGGCTGTCTCAGCGTGCTCTCAGTGTGCGCGGTGTTCGTGTAGGTAGCGATGAACACCAGAGAAGGTCTAGGGAGGATGATGCCTAGAATTATTAAAATAACTGCCACGAAAAAATAAAATAAAAACTGCAACGCACTGCCACGTATACTTGGAGATCGCATTGCGCATGAACACCCCTTGCGTTTCTCGGGGTGCATGCGTGCAACGCATTAAACGCGCACAGCTCTTTAGAATGAGCACCTTCTTCTACCCAGAATGAATTTGCCAATTTGCTGCCAAAGCAGCATAGCCTGCTCCCCGCCCGCATAG
Source organism: Dasyprocta punctata (assembly GCA_004363535.1). Taxonomy (NCBI): domain Eukaryota; kingdom Metazoa; phylum Chordata; class Mammalia; order Rodentia; family Dasyproctidae; genus Dasyprocta; species Dasyprocta punctata. The sequence goes on from RJWM01035280.1 coordinate 16,038, forward strand.
ACTTCCTCGGAGCCCGGCGTGGGAAGCGGCTGCTCTCCTAGGACGCGCTGATTCCTGTGTGTGCCGGAGCTGCGGTAGAGGAGGAGCGTGGCGGTGGGTGCGCGCCGCGGGGGACCCCCCCGCCCCGTGAGCTCCGCCGCTCTGCCCCAGATCTCAGCCCGGGCTCCTCTCGCGGCATCCCCGCCGGGATCCAGAGGCGATAGATCCTCCTTGCACCCCGTGGCGTCGATTTGCACAGGACTCGGGACCCCAGGTTTGGGGGAAATCAAAGGTGCTAGACGGGAAAATGAGGAGGCGACTGGGGGACTCGAACCTCGGATCGGACTTCTCAGAAGGCGGAGGAGGAGAGTTTGCAGATCCAGCCTGGGGAGTCAGCCGAGACCCTTGTGAAGAAAACCGTTAACGCTTTCCACGCTGGTCAAACCGGATGTTCAAGGCCTTTCGGGATTCCCCCCTTTATTACTTGATTCCTAATCATATACGCGCGCGCGCACACACACACACACACACACACACACAACTGCATTGATTTGATCACCCGAGGGAAAGGAGTCTTGGTGTCTTGGTTTTTCGTCTTTCTTGGAGGGGGTGGGTTTTGAGCTAATTGACCATTGGTTGTATTTCAGGCATTATTTTTTTTTCCTTCATTGGTTTCTGAATACTATACGGAAATTGCATTCATTCTATATACTCTGCATATGTGTATACATACTTCTTGCACACATCGACCTCGTTTATTGCCTAACTTGAACAATTCGTCCCTTTCCGAATAGATCAATATTTAATATATAATGCACACTCCCTTGGCATTTGCTATTCTGCATTTTCCCAGGGCATCCAAAACAAAGGCAATCTTCTCATCCTTGCTCCCTCACCCAAAGAAAACTTTTCCCTCTTTTACCCTCTGCAAACAGAAAAAAACAAAAAACAAAACAAAAAAAAAACCAAAAACCCACATGGGAGGGGCGAGTGTGGCGCGGACACCGTTCAGGATAAGTTATTACCCGTACAGTCTGCAGCCCAGCGTTCGACTGTTGAATGAGTAGTAACTTCCCCCAAATCAAGCTCACTACACGATTCAGCTTTAAGGATTGCAAATTACTCCAGCCTCTAAGGTTTTGCCGCAAAAGCCGGGAGCGACCAATCCCTGGGCTCAGTTTTGCTGCAAAGTGTTTTACCTCCGCCCCCCGGCCGAGGCGCCGGCTGGCGTTTGCGTAAGTAAAGTTCGTGCGCCCTCTACTGGCGGCGGAGGCCGGGGCGGCCGTGGGGGCGGGGCGGCCGAGCGCGGTTCTCCGCGGCGGTGCGCAGAGGCCGGGGCAGGCGAGCGGCCGGGGGAGGAGCGGGCGGCGGCGGCCTCACCGCGTCCGACGAGGTGAAGATGCGCCCATCGGGAGTTACTGCCGGCGCGCCGCCCCGGAGAGGACCTGAGCTGTTGATGGGAAGGGCGGAACGATTCGCGGGCGCACGCAGGGAAGAATTTCCCACAAACGCCACAGGCGGCAAAGCCAGCCCGGGCCCCGCGCATGGAAACCTGTCATCCTCTGGGCTTTACGTCTGAAAGTGACACGCTGCATTCCACTGGGCGAGGGGGAGCAGGCGCGAAGGCTTTGCTTACAACGAGTTTTAATTTTCAAAATTGAGCGAGGAATAGCAGCCAGATGTTTAGGCTGCGAGGCGCAGCGTTTGAGATGCCCCTGCCAAAAAATTGGATAAAATAAAATAAAAAAATAAATAATAAAATAAAAAAAGGTAAAGGACCGGTTTAGGAAAAGTTTTAAATTTAAACCAAAAGGAGTGCAATAAAGTGAACGGGAAGGGAATACCCTCAGAGAGGTAGTGGGTGTGTCTGTTTCCAGTAGGGGAACCCCCCACTCCCACCCCCCCACCCGAGCCTGGGGTCCTGTGCACGCTGGGAAAGCGCTCTAAGGCTGAGGCCCATCCTTCTCTCGCCCCCCCTCCTTTAAAATTGAAATCTAATTTTTACAATTTTGAGTCAGGGTCTGTGTACGTTGCCTTGGCAGAACTCGAACTTGCAATCCTCCCTTCTGAGAGTCCCTAGTAGCTGGGATTGCAGACGTGTGTCAGCATCTCAGACTCTTTATCCTGTGACAGGTGGGCACCCTGGCTGCGGCGAGTCCTTGCTAGAAGAGGCCTCTTTGCGTGATTTCCCAGGAGTCTGGCACTTTAAGCTTCACTCTGGGGCTGAGTGGACCCGTTCCAAAACCCAACGCCAGGAAAACTAGGGAAGGTGCCCCTTGATTTGTGGGTTGTGTTTGAAAGTTGGTCGAGGTGACAGATAGCTGGTCGTTGAAGGTCAGATGCCCACATCGTGCCAGGCCAGGGTAGGCGTGTGAACCCAGGCCCAGTATGGTCTGTGGACCGGGGACTCGACCTTAATCTCCTGCTGAGGGTGTTACTTTCAATAAGAGCTTGGAGTTTTGTGCCTCCAAATAAGGTAGAAGCCAGCCCCCATTCACACATGAGGAAACAGAAAGATCTCACAGTGGTTGAGGTACTCGGTTATCTTTCAGAAATTTGAAAGTCACACTAGTCTTAAAATAGACATTTGCTGGGTGGAGAAATGGCCGAGGAGATCCCAGTTAATAATATCATTTGTGATGCAAAGAGACACGTGTTCATGACCCACTGAATCTGCGAAATATACAAAGACAGGAAAATCACAAGCCTCTCTGATTCTGCTTACCTGGAGGTAGTTGTTGGAGTTTTTAATTTTTATTATTTTGCAGTGGTAAGGAGAGAACTAAGGCTCTGGTGCTAAAGACTTCCTCCACTGAGCTATAACCCTGTCCTGGAGTTTATCTTTTTTTTTTTTTTTTTTTTTTTTTTTTTTTTTTTTTGCGGCACCGGGGATTGAACTCACAGCCTTGCGCCTGCCAGAGCAGGCGCTTAAGCCACTGAGCCAAACTCCCGGCCCTGGTTTTTTGAGGCAGGGTCGCACTATGTAGCTCAGGTCGGCCTTGCGCCGCGTTGTAGCCCAAGCCGGCCTCGAACTCACAACG
>RJWM01035281.1:0-19790 GCA_004363535.1 Dasyprocta punctata
TACTGTAATCTTTTTTAATAGAAACATAAACGACTAAATGAATTAATTAATATGAAAAATTGAGAATCTTAATTTTCCCTGTTTTGTTTTGACCATTTACCTTTTTGACCTTGATGGCATGAAATCTTTCATTTTTATAATATTTAAGTTAAGTTATATCTAAAAATGTTACTTGGTCTTTATGTTCTCATTCAGAAAATCAGTATCACTACATTATTGAAATTGTTTCTTTTTGAAATACTGGTGAATCTAAATATGATATTGTTACAGATCTACTTTATAAATGTAATTATTATTATTAGACAACAATAAATATAGTCACAACATGGCTAGCACCAAAATAGTTAACTCAAATATTAGAAAATTCTAGCAAACGCTGTCAATTGGCAGATACTAAGTACTTAGGCTTTTTGAGTGCTGACTTGAATAAGGGTACTATTTTATAATTACACAAATAAATTGCCTATAGCTTTTTTTTAATAGAATGTCAAGAATTGCCCCTTTAAGAGACAAAACAAGAAATTATTAAATTCGTAACATTGCAGGTCGAATTTAAAGTCTCTGGATAATGTCAAGAGTTTACAGGTTTTGTTCTGAACTTAGGTGTTTTGTTTTCCTTTTCTCACAAAATTCATCACAATGTGGTAATAATACTGAAGTACAATGAAAAGCCCTATATATGAGTAGGAAATTCTCAAGAAACTTAAAGCACAGTGAATAATTGTATTATTGTCCACAGATGTCTCCTGGAAATTTAGAAAATATAGATTGTTAAGTCTGTTAAACATACTGTACTTAAATGTGATTATTTGGGAGACATTTGGAATTCTTATGTCACAGATATATGAGTAATAATAACATAAACAACTAGAAACTTTTTGACTTTGCATTTTTTAGTGCTGCCTAGAAAAGGGAACTCATACTTTCTATATAATGATAATATTTTGTGTTGATATTTTACTTTCAATATTATTTCATACAATGCATTAATTTCCATCTATCTGGTATTGGAGGAGATGCAGAAGACTTGATTGCATTTCGTTTACAAGGATAAATCACTATAGGATCCAGCAGTGTCAGGTTTCCAGCAATACTGCATATTGCTTTCAAGAACTTCAGATATTTGGAGAAAATATCTCATTTTCAAATGCTTAAAAAGCACGACAGAGAAAATGCATGCTTGTATTTTTTAAAACATGAATGGTAATTTTTTTATTTGAGAACAAAAACTATAGCTTATAAAAATGACTGTGGTACAATGATCTGGTTTTGTCAGTCTTTGTTGGTTTGTATTGATATATACTTAAAAATCATGGGGATTTATTTTGGTTTAGATACAAAATGTGACCCCAAAATACCAAGTATTTGAAAGGAGATTAGATTACTATACTCATCACTAGTTCATCCATGATGAGTTCAGTAATTAAATGTTATGAAAAGAGACTGATTTATAGTGGATATAGAGGGTGTTCCTGAAAGGGTGTATTCATGTTTCCAGTGCATCCTGTTTCTCTGCTTTCCACTTCCAGGAGTTGCCAGCTTACCACCACCAGACCTTTCCAAAACGATGTTTGTGTTTTAGAGCCAACTTACCAGGTTGAAAATCATGAACCAAAAATAAAATCTTCTCTTTCAAGTTGTGGCTGTGGGATATTTTTGTCCAGTGGCAGGAAAGGTGACTAATACAGAAAATTGGTACTGGAGTAGTGGATTGCTGCTGTGACCTTCTCTGGCCTAATGCTTTAGAAACCTTTAGAACTATGTGGTAGGAGAAGTTTGAAATTTTGGGATAGAATGCTTTAAGCAAGCTTGAAGGGTGATTCTGGTGGAAGCACAAAGGACCAGCATGCTGATAGCAATGTTCAAAGTGGAGGCTAGGCTCCATGAGGTTTCAGATAGGAAGGAGCACTATAGTGGAAACAAATTGAGGTCATGTTTGCTTTATTCTGGCAAAGAATTTGTCTACATTTTGTTCATGTTCTAAAACTCTAGTGAAGGAGAATTTAAAGGTGGTGGGCTAAATAATCTGGTGGAGGAGATTTTAAGTACCTCAGCACTTAGGCTGTGGCATGATTATTGTTGGTTGATTTTAGATAGACCTATCATAAAAATCAGAAGCAGAAAGCAGAGTGAAATGATTTGAAATTTTTAAAGGAAAGCAAGTGCCTGACAATTTAGAGGTATGGCAAGCACAGTGGCTGAAAAGTTTAGCATGAAACTAAAGCAAAGTACTTTGTATCAGGATAGTTTGAAAGATGATGTGAAGTCATTTTGGTAGTTAACAAGTTCTCACACTTCGATGGCTTGAGGTGGAAAACAGTAAACACCTTAGAAAGACTGTTTTTAGAAGACAGTCCCCAAATGGCCTGCTCATTCACGGACGTAGAAATGTTTCCCCTAGTTTAGCCATTCTGGCACTTAGAAGTCGCTGCAGCCATGACCATGTGCAACCAGTTACTGCTCAAACTGGAAGCATGCTTTTAGCATGATTACATTGATGTTGAATTTTCAGCCATGCAGAATCCCAGAGTTGTGGAGACGTAGAGACTTTAACACAGATTGCAAAGGAAGGTCTCAGAGACTAGAAAAGGAGACCTTCAGGAGGGAGTGCATTAAACTGTTAGAATAAAACCAAAGATGCAGTGGTGATCCAAGCAATTTGGAGATTACAAGAACTGGAGAGTCTGCTGAAGAAAGCTACAGTCATTGAGGACAGCCAGCCCAATAAAGAGGTCATGAGTGTTAAAACCAACAAAGCCATATAGGCAGAGCTGCTCAAGTTCTGTGGAGTTCACACTGAACCACAGATTGCCCTACATTCTAGATGTGCATTTATAGGATATAATGTTTGTCCACTTAGTCTCACTCTTCATTTGCCAATTGCCCTAATCCTTGCTTTTGGAAAGGAAATATTTACTCCCATGTCATTGTATATGGGAAATATTCATCTTTTAAAAAATTGTTTATAGGGGCTCACAGCCACGAATTTGCCTTGAGTCTAAGAGAAAATTTTTAACTTTGCATTTTCAGCAACGGTGGGACTTTGGCATTTCTTACAGAAGGTCTAATTTTATGTAATGAGATGGACATGAACATTTTGGGAACCAGGAGTGCAATGCTATGCTTTAGATCTAAAACGCACCTCCGAAGTCTCATGTATTTGGTAGGTGGCCACTATACTCATCTGTTCTTTTTCCATTGATGTGTTCAGTAACTAGTGCCGTTTGGACATAAAGCCTGGTGGAGCACAGTCACTAGGTTTGTATCCTGGAGAAGTAGATTCTTGTTCCTGACCCTCTTGCATTTCTCTGCTTTCTGGATTCCATTACTTGAACAGCTTTTCTCTGCCACAACATTCCTTCTGGTGGTTCTGTCTTGGAGCCTACTGATCATGGATCCAATCCTCTGAAAACCATGAGCCAAAATAAGCTCCTCCCTTAAATTATGGGTTTGAGTATTACATTTAGTAATAGGAAAGTTAACTAATCAGAATCTAATAGTTAGAAAATGACTCCAGACTCTGAATACATTCATACATGCAGAAATTAAACAAAAGGTTTTGTTGGCACATATTTGCCAATATTATGTGATATTTGAATTTATTTTTGTTAAAAATTCTTTATAAACTTAATTTTCAATACATGAGTGCATGTAACCTAGAGATCTAAGCCAGAAAGGAAGACATTTATTGTCATGGATATTTACAAAATAACATTTTATTCATTAAAAGAGAAATTTATAAAGTTCAAATAGGAGCAGAGAAATATATTTTCTTTAGAGCTGAAATGTTCAGAAAATCTGCCAGAAAAGTTTATATATGCTGAGTCTTAATTTATAAATAAATTGTAACAATGGTAGAGAAGAGAATGAGGATAATTGAGGAAAGAAGTAACAAGACTAACAGTAGAGAACAGATGATGCTCAAAGCAGCATATTGAAGACTGAAAACCTCTGCTGAAAGCAAGGGCTTCAAGATCCTTGCCTGTCTCTTGTATCATGCTGAGCAGCTTACTTTACATTCTGTCACAAATGAAAAGATACAGAATGTGCATAATGGCCATGAGTATAGAATTTGGGTCAAACTGTCTACACCGAAATCAGTGCTTTATTTCCTACTAGCTGTGCAATCTTAGGCACATTACTTTTCTTTCTGTGTCTCAATTTTCTCAGGTAGAAATAAGTAATACTACTTACATAACCATTGTGAAAATTAAATTAGTCTATATACTATAAAACATTTTGTTCATAAAGCAGGCATAAATATTAGTTGATTTTTATCTTCTTAGAGGAGATTTTTAAGCAAGAAAATAAAAACAGACAAAGAATTACTGCTAGCTGGTTTGTAACATCTATGTAAATCCAGATTGGCAAGCAAAGACCTGGGGGCCAAATCTGGCTAGTGGTCTGTATTCCATTTTTAGATTTTTTCACAATCTTTAAGTTAAGAATGCCTTTAATACACTTTTAAAGGTTGCAACCCAGAACAAGAAGAATATGCAACAAAAACTATTTGTGACCTACAAACCCTAAAGTATTTAATATGTAGTACTTTTAAAAAAGTTTGCCAACTTCTATTATACTTAAATCTACAGATAACCAAAATGATGGGTTTAAAAGTGAAAATAATGATAAAATAAATGCAATTATCTAAGAATTTTACAAATCTTTCTTTCTTTATTTTGAACTTATACATAGAGTGGATACAATGGTTGTCTGCCCAGAGTCCTATTCGAGAGTAAGGATCTTCACTGTCAGTGGGGTGAGTGGGATACTGATAATTAATATTTAAATATCTCTTTGTGAAATTTCCTTCATAAAAAACAGCAGTTTCACCCATTAAATTCCCTCCCTGAGATACTGTCAGAATCTAACGAGTGGTCCATGTAGGGCACCAAAGCCATGATCCCAATTGTGGGCATTCTAAAAGTCAATCCCAGTTCCAGAGCTGCTCTTGAGAACATCTGTGTAATTGTCTTACAATTCAAGTTCTCATTATGATCAATTTTCTTCTCACTTCCTTTATACATTCTTTCTAAAATATTCTACTGGCAACTTCCTATCAAATGTCTCATCTAAAATCTTTTTCATAAGTAATTCAAACTAAAACTGTGTCAACAGTAACCCGAGAAGATAGATTTAAAATGGAATTTTGATGTTTAAGTACCTCCCTGGCAGGTAATAAGGATAATATCAATGGCAATGCATATAATATTGATAGTCCTTAACCTGCTACAGCATCACAACTTTTTGTTGAATGAGGATGAAGAACTGTGGAAGAGAATGTACCACGTGGTGTAACATTTCAGGTATTTGAAAAGCCTGGCAAAATCAAGACAAGCATCAATGTCTATCATTAAGACTGATCTTCCTATAGCTGCTGAATCTACAAACCAACAGTGAAAGAAATCAACTAAGAACTGCAGTGCGGTGTTATCCCTGCCTGGGTCAACAGTTAATTGGAGGCGAGTTAATTACCTTAGACTACTTCTACTCTGGAAAGGAAAACCATTCAACTTGACTATAACTGACACATACTCTGAATATGAGTTTGCGTTCTGTTTTCAGACTCTCATCCAGGACAACTATGTGAGGACTGCTGTATTTTTAATCTACCAGCACAGGCTCCTACATTGAATCCTTGCAAGGAAACTAGTGTAAGAGAAAGGGAAGTGGAATAATATACACAATGAGATACTCCATCTACAAAAGCTGCTTATCTTACGTGGTAATGGAATAGCATTATGAAGGCCAGCTTAGAAATGACTCCATCCAAAAATGTAACATTTTTCATCGAGACTTAACATACATCTTTACAGACTATTATATGATACTATACTCCAATAGATGAACTACATGGGTCTAGAATTGAGGGTGAAAATAGGAATAAGCTTGCTTACCACCACATCTGGTGACCACTGGGAAATGCTTTCCAAATCTGTAACTGTGTCTAGAGACTGGTTTCTGGAGTGGGAATGCCTCCTTAGGAAAGCAACAAACTGAATCATCATGCTGGTAGTGGTAATGGATTCTGTTCTAATTGTGTGCTGTTATATAAACATGTTTGCACAATGATGATTACCAGAGTGTTCCTTAGGTGTTTTTTGCTCAAGTTTGATAATACATGGCCAAGTAAAATAGCCTGTTTGAGAATATGGTGGTGACTGGGGACTTCGTATCTCTTAGCAGTGTTTTGATTGATGTAAACAAAGCATCTAGTAAGATTGTACACCCCGACCCTTGTATCTATAAATACAAGAGAGCATCACCATCTTGAATATATTACTCTGAAAGACAAAAGGAATTTTGTAATGTACTTAAAGTTATTAATTCACTAAATTTAAAATAGAAATCATCTCAGAATGTCCAAGTAAGTGCTATGCAATTACATAAAGTCTTAGAAATAGAAAAGAGAAGAGGCTGTGTGTTTGAGAGATCAAGTGGCTTGTGCCTGCTTTTGAATTAATGTTTGGCCACTAATGGGCTCTATGAGTTGGGCATGCCTCTGAAACACTTAGTGTGTTTCCTTATCTGCAGAATAAGAAGTATAAAATCTTCAAACAAAGCTTCTGTGTGAACGAAACAATAATTGATCAACAGGAGCACTAATAAATTAATTAGAAAATATTAATTTCATTTTCTCCTCTAACTTATTAGAGGTACTATGTGCACTCCAAAACGATGATAGATAGTATCAGGGATCCGTCAAATCTATATGGTTCCGTCTTTTGTGGAATTTAAATTCTAATTAGGGATGAAGGATACACATGTAGTAAATATAGATATATGTTTATAAAATTGGCAAATGTGACATTTTAGAATAATTGCCTAGGAATCTGCATATATATATATATATATATATATATATATATATATATGAAAAGAATATTCCAATTAGCTCCAGTACTAAAAATTATAACTGCTTTTATTGCCATTCCTTTCATTCCTGTATTTGATCCCCACAGCATCAAGCATTTTTGATCTGCAAAAGTCCACCCCTCCCCACCCCCACTTAGCCTGCCTTTTTTGCTGCTGTACTGTGTATAACGAATAGGTTCAGGTAGGAGTGTTTGTCCTCCCAGCATTTTGTTCTCTCTCTGCACCTGCTCCTTTGTTTCTTTATTTCCAAATACAGATAAATTTCCCCCATAGTGACTATTTGCAGAATAAGCCAAACACTAGGCCAGCCAAAGAACCCAGTTGAGATGAATATAAAATCAAAGGACTTAGAAGGCAAACCATTCCAGAAGCACTGGGTCAGTCTGACATAGACCTGAGGCTGTTAGTGAGCAAGGGAAGCTGCCTCACTGAGGTCACTGCATATGAACTAGAACAAGAGTCTGTATCCACAGAAGCCTGGGAATCCTTAGAATGCAGAATAATTTAAACTGGAGTTCAGCTATGTACTGTTGATGGCTCGAGAAGTGTGGCAACATTTGTGGTCAGTTCTTAGGTTTAATTTCTCAGTATTCTTTAGATGTCCACAGAACTGCCTGTCTGAGTTACAAATTAATGTTGCAGAGGAGACTCTACATATATTTTGATTTCTACTTGCTATAGTAGAACACACTTACAAGTTGTTTACCTATCTCTACCTCACAATAATTTAAATTTCTAGGCATAGAATTGAAGGCAAAACACTCATCATGAGAATTTTGTAGATGTCTCGTCTGAGAAAAGAGAAAGCACTTCAAATGTATTCCTAACCAGGGCAAAGTAAGGAACTAATATCAGAGAAACATTTTAATTTCAGCAGTTGCCTATCTTTTTTTTTTTTTTTTTTTTTTTAGCTAATAAATATCAAGGTGAACTCTGTTGGCACTGGGAAAGATCTGTATTTTAGGGGAACATTTTGACAATCTTCTTTTTTAGCAGGGTAACTTTGATAAAACTTTTTAAAGAACTCATTTTACACAAGGAAGTCGCAATAGAAATCAGAAATACTAAAAGCCATCATTTTTCATAGTAATGACCTTTTGAGTTTAGTCATAGATATTGCTTGATTTCCCTGGTTTAGATACAAACAAAGTAAAATAAAAATATTTCAAATCCATTTACTTAAAAATAACATTTGCTTTATTCTGTTAGTCACATATTTTTCAGAAAACATTTAGAAGATATAGACAGATATTTATAAAATAGACGACATGCAGAAGTTTGAATATAGACAAGTCTTTCCTACCATGTACTAAAATCTAATTTACTAAAATCAAAATGGATCAAAGATCTAAACATTAAAACAGAAATACTTAATCTGCTGGAAGATAAAATGGGTAAAACTCTTGAAGACATAGAGGCAAGTACCCCATTTGCATAAGAAATAGTAACAAGAATCAACAAATGGGATCATATCAAATTTAGAAGTTTCTGTGTAGTAAAGGAAACAACCAACAGAGTGAAGAGACAACCTGAAGAAAGGGGAAAATATATTAGCTAATCCTTGGATGGAGGATTAATATCTAGCATACATAAAGTACTCAAAAATTTAGATTACTCAAAGTCAAGGTCTAAAGCAAAAAATGAGCAAATGAAATGAATAGATACCTCTCAGAAAAAGTACAAATGACCAATAGAGATGGATGTTCCTCATTTAACAACCAAGTTATGTGTCTAGGACAGGATCATTAAATGAATTGGTCTCTAAATGAGGAATTGTAAAATATTTGGAACAAAAAAAATGGTCAAAGGAAACTACAAATTAATGACTTTGCATTCATTTGCATAATTCTTACATGAAGTATTGCAATGTATAACAAAACATAAATCTACAATACTGTACCATGCAGTCTAATCAGCAAAAATCACAGTACTGTATAAATAAAGTGCACTGTAGAAAAAGGACACTAAGTTTCTACAAACAAAATGTATAGAACTGTGTAAGAAAAGAGGTGGTAAGCCCAAATAGTCATTAAATAATTAGGTTGTTAGATGAGAAATATCTGTGCATGAAAAAATGATCAACATCTCTGGCTATTACAAACATGCAAATTTAAGCAACACTGACGATCTATGTTACTCCAAAAGCATGACTATCATAAAGAACTCAAATAATAACAAATGCTGGTGAAGCTGTAAAGAAAGAAACTCTCTCCATTGTTGGTGGAAATGCAAACAAATACAACCAGTATGGCAATCAGTATGGTTATTCTTCAAAAACTAAAACTGAAAATTCCATTTGGTCCAGCTATTCACCTTCTGAATATCTTCCTGAAAGAATCAAAGACATAAATTATAGTGATACACAAACATTTTTATAGTAGCACAAATTTTAATACTAAATCTTGGAGATGGCCAATATGTACACAAACAAATGAATGAATAAAGAAAATATGTATTTCTCCTCAGTGGGTTACTACTGTGCCATAAAGAAATATGAACTAAAGCCATTGATAGAAAAATGAATGTACCTTGAGATCGTAACGTTAAGTGAGATAAATCAAACATGTAAGCTCAAATATCATGTTTTCTCTTATATGAGAAACCCAAAGTATAAATAAATTTATAAAAACAAAATGGAAGATAGATAATAGGAAATAAAGTTACAGATGTTTTGCAAAAGTGAAGGTGACTAAGAGATGGAGTGAGCAGGGAGAGAGTGGAGGGCAAGAGATGAACATGCACCAACTACCCATGATGAATGCAATCATTATGCATTGCAAACTTGCATAGATAAAAATGTTTTAAAATAAAATGGGTGAAACAAATAAAATTAGGGAGTCGTAAGCCCAGCCAATAGAGGTAGCCACATGTTCTGGATGTAATGTAAAAATTACATCAGTAGTTTCAAACTTGACCACTGAATTGACTCTAGTACTAGAATACAAGTACAGTCACACAACATATATATGTGTAGTCCTTCCCAAATTAACTCAGGTTATATAAGTGACTCCTTACTGTGCTTGTTCTTAGAAGACATAGATGATTTTTTTAATCATTGTTTTAAAGAGGAAAAAGTACAGTAAAAAAAATGATACAGAGTTTCAGAACAATACAATAGGAAATTAACAGTGGTTTTTATATTACATATTGTTACCCGTACACACTGAAGGTTCTGATGCCATTACAATTGAAAATGATTGCATTCAATTCTAAAAAGTTATAATTGACAATTAGAGTTAAGGAATAATGAATCAAAGGAGGGATTCAAAATGGCAGTGCACAAAGTACATATGTGAGTTTATTCTCTTAACTACAGTGCAATCTGAGTCAGTTAGGACTTTAAATTTGCAGCAAAGAGCTTCTATGGATACATGGCTGTTTTGTGGTAGGAGAACTCCAGACTTAAACTTAAACTTTCTGATGCGTTTACATCTAATGCTATCTCCTGGTCACAATATTAAGCTTCAAATCACTGTTCCTGTGTTTTTTGTTGGTTTTTGCCTATGGATTCAAATTTCTTCATTATGTAGTAACATGTTGCCTAGACAGTTCATTTTCATAGTATTCAAACTCCTAACTTCAAGTCCTGAATTTGGTGTTTCTTTTACACTATATTTTGTTTGGAAACGCTTGTATGCAACTCATTTTTGGGCATAAGACTCTCCTTTTCTTCCTCTAGAAGTCCTTCTCTCATGCCCTCCCTGATTGAACCATTAAGTTAGTCAACTATATTGGACTAAATCTAGGCTAACACTCTTGCTAAAGTGTTTTTAAAAACTCATATTCTACTAAATAGCAACTCAATAAAAGTGCCCTACTAGAAATCCTCTTCTGAGTTTGTACTAATCATTTAACAAAATATCTGAAACTGCCTCATTTATGAAGAAAACAGGCTTGTGTAGCTCTTTGTTCTGGAGATTCGAGAGCATGATGCCCACATGGAATGGGTTCTTTTGGGAATTTCGTAGGAGCTAATGTGAGATACAAGGATTATCTTATAAGACCAAAAGCCTAGGAATGAAGAAAGACCAGTAATGAATTTACATGAAGCCCACTTCTTAAAATTCTCACCACATCTTAATATCACCACCACAAGGGACTAACCCTCCAACCTATGATCCTTCTGGGGACAAACCACATAAAAATCCCAGCATACACCCTCTTTTCTTCAAGATTTAGTTTGTTCATTAAGCACATATTGATCTAGCACTCAGTGTACTCCAGGTAACACTTGTACCTTAAAGACATATTACCTAATTAAATTACATTGTCCAGATTCACATGAGGGCTGAAATCAAGTGGACACAATGCAGAAAAAAACAAATATGTAATAGGTCAAGTGATGGTTAGAACTATGAAGAAGAACATAGGATCTTAGGTAGATGTGATGCACCAGCCCTTGTATGTAGCATGGTTATGAGAAGGCTTCTGAGAAGTTAAATGGCTACTGCTGAGAAGATGTACATGTATACGTGGTTGAGGAAAAGCAACATCTTTGTAACTGGATCATAGTGGCAGGAAAAGGGGTGGAGGCTGAGGCCAGTGAGATATACGAGAGGTGAGCTCTTCTAGAGCCTTATAGGTTAGACTTCAGATGGAAGAATTATTTGCAAAATTTCTTGACAATTTTGTATATGTTATCATACAATTTTCAGAATCTATGCTTCGTTTCTCTTCACCTCTTAAATCTTTTCTTTCACTCTCTGTCTCATCTTTATTCACTAGCTAGAATTTCCAGTACAAAGTTCAGTAACCACTGATAATGACGCTAAAGTTGATGACACCAATACTTTATTATTCAGTGTGTTGTAGGACATAGATGTCTGACATTTCTTTTATCGGATTAAGAATTTCCCTGTTTTCTTATACTGAGTTTCATTATAAATACTTAATGTTGATTTCATGGTGCTCAGTATGCATTTGATAAAATATCTTATAATTTTCCTTTGAAACATTGAAAAACATATTACTTCTTTATCTTTTGTTTTATATCTAATCTGTGCATTCTCCTGTCATTAATTTCCTGAAAATATTTCCAGTTGAATATGGTTCTTCGATTTTTAAAATTTTCTAAAATTAGGAATAACTCAGTTGGTCATGGCCACAGACTAGTTCATTAAAACTGATGCATTCTGTGTAATATACATGTAAATCTGTTGTGTGGCTATAACAAATGCACACCATTCAAGTTTTGACTGGTTACACTGCTAAGTGGACAGATTGATTCAACATCAGATTTTTAAAAAATCTGCTAGTCATTTCAAATCCATGGATATTTGATAAATTTGAGGTAAGATATATGAGGGGATGGATATTAAGCTAGATTAAGGGAGCCTGTCAGTTTCTTTACTTTCTATTTTTACTGTAGCTTTAAAACTCTCATCTATTGCATCGCTCTGGTTATATACTACTTGTAACTAATCAAAGCAAGGTTTATTGTGTTTTTCTGGTTGGAACCAATACAATGTCAACCTCTGTCTAGCTACTCACCCAGTAAAAGTCCTGCTTCTCTCTCCAAACTTTCCTAGTCAGATGACTGTTGAAAGTCTTGATAAAGCAAAACAAAAATCAACAAAAACTGAGAGGGAATTTTTTAATATAAATTAAAACACAAGAAATTAAATTGAAGTCAAAATAGTATTCTAAACTTATGATACTTCTGAAGACTTCAGGTATAAGTATTTTGGTGTGAGGGTCTCCTGTTTTCTGCCTAGTTTAATGATTCAGCAAGGTCGTGTGTGTGATAATTGGCCCCAGTGAATTTACCAATAAGATCAGATTCTATGTTTCTATATAAATAAGTGATTAGATATTAACTCTTAGGAAATATCTGAATTACTAATAGAAAAATCCCTATCTGAAATATAGGCAAATATCCATTGGATCAATTCATATGTTTCATGTACCAATGATGAATATGCAAATATGTACAATTTGAGATGAAAGCCTCTAAATATGTCAGTATAACATTGGTTCTTAATATTTTGTGCTTGTAGAAGTTTAGACATGTCCATGAAAGGGAATGGAATGATATGTATTCTGTTAAGAGTTAATGGAATTCTCATCACCTCGACCTCTGCTTTCAAGTTTGCAATTATGCCCATATAGTTTCCACTGACTAATGACTAATTAGCTCACCAGAGATATTGATTTGTCCTACAAGTTTATTTTTTATAAGCTGTTACTTGAGTCTATCTGAAAAAAAATGAGCATGCATCGTTGCTCCTCATCAGAGATCACTGAAGAGGCAATTGCCTGTGCAGGATTTCACCTGGGATGTTCAAGCCCTAGGCCTATTGAACCGCCATAGAAGATCTGAGAACCACAATCATTGCCACATCGTTGTCTGTATGTCCATAGAGTGCATGTTATTACTGCCAAAGCATTTATGCTGACCATCAATTTACATTTCTAAATGCAAAAATATTGGTAACATTATTCTTGGTCATGAAGCGTAATGACATTTTGATCCAGTTCCCTATTTTTTTACCAGGTGTCTTAGTTACTTTTTGCTCGTTGCCGTGACAAAATACCTGACGCCCAAAGTTAGGGAAGGAAAGGTTTATTCTTACAGTTTCTCTGGAGTTTCAGTCCATAAAGTGGGCTCCAAGGCAGCATGGGATGACGGGGCTACAGTTCATGGCGGCTGCAAGCTGCAAGCTGCAACCCGCCTTCCCTTATACTGTATCTCAGCTCCACCCCTGGGCGGGTGTAGCAGTCACATCATTAATCCTGGTGCTAGACAACAAACTGATCACAAGCATCAGACTCAGCCCCATCAAAAGTATGAGGACTTGGGGGTACATAGCATATCCTATACATTAGGAGAAACAGTCAATGCTAGGACGATCTTAATTACTATTTTTTCTTTTAAGTTTAAAGCCTACTAGAATGACAACTTACCTGTGAATACTAGTCACATAGTGTGAAGCTATGTTTCATTTCATAATCTGCACAAGATCCTAAACTCCTAGGGTAGACACTCCTTCATATTTATCTTTTCATCACAAATTCGGTCATATGGATTATGTTCAGTGAACCTGTTCACACCTCAATTAAACTATTCATTCTGGTATCACACAATGACCACTTGACATTTTTTCATTTTTTATAGTGCCTGTTTACAGAACCTAAAGACTACATCCATCACGGAGAGTTGGTACATGTGCATAACACATTTTAATTCTTTTTCATTCCTCTCTCTGTTCCCTCTCTGTCCATCTCTTGATCCCCTTCCCATTTGAGAAAGGTCTGTCTCTATCTCCTAATATCTTTTATTTTGCTGTTTAGTTACACTTTAGGTGTCTGGCATAAGAGAAACCATGAAATATCTAAACCTGTGTGTTGTATATTTCACTTAGCATGATGGTCTCAAGGTGTATTTTTTTTTTCCTACAAATGATTCGAGCTTATTTTTCTGTATGGCAGAGATCTAGACATCTTTCCAAAAGAGTTAAGGCCATCATGTTACAGTGACACATGCCTATCCATGTTTATAATAGCACAATTCATCATAGCTAATTGATTTGTTTACTTTTGGTTTGTGTAAGACAATTAGTCTAGGCCAGTGCTCTAGTGCACTTACAACAGTGATCTCTTTCTTCTCCAAATATGTTTTCTGTCTTATGATAGAATAAAATATCACAGGCTTTGTGTATCTTTTTTACTGCTTGACAAATATTCTTAGTGGTAATGTCCATGCCATATTCCTCTCTCTACCCTCAGCATTTAGCATTAACATGCAGTGGGCATTCTGTTAAATTTTATGGAACTAAGTGAATAAAATGAAACATCAAAGTAATTTTCTCCACACAAAAATTCAATGCAATGAAGAGATGAGAAGTGTTTGTATGATTCAAGTAGTTAGAAAGAAATGGAGAACTCATTCTACTTGCATGGTTTGGAGATAATTTAATAAAAACACTTCACAAAAATTTTGAAGAAACATAAAAGAAGAAATAAAAATTAGAAAAGTGTTAGGGCAATTTACAAGGGAAAACAGGCTTGACTGTAAGCTACTGGTAAAAAGGGTGGAAACAGTTAAATTGTTTTCAGTTAATAAAGTAGCCAGCACATGTAGGTGCTGCTAACAAGGCACAATGAGGTTGCTTTTCATACCCATTCTTGTTGGAGACCACTGTGAAGCAGCTCTTAGCAGGATATAAAATTAACTAATTTGCTTTCTATGTTTATCTGTGAGTCTGTCCTAGGCCTAGGCCCCTTTCCTGGCGATGGGAGCTGATTCGTAGCAAGCAAACCTCTATGAATCACTGGTCCTGGCTGAGGCCTATAGTGGCCTGTGAGGCCAGAGATACCTCAGAGGGCAAGATAAGGCCGTAGCCGAATATGCTTGGCTCAAACCCAATTAAATAGATAGAGACTGCAGCTGCAGACATCGTACACCTGCAGGCGTCTCACTCCCACCATAAATGTCATCATAGAGATAAGACGGTTCTCCTAAATGGGCACAGTTTACTACTTGGAGAAGCCCTTGAAGTGACTCCCAAGGTCCTGCTCATTTGCCTGCTTTCCTCAGGATCCCCTCTCTTTGTTTATTATGGAAATAAATATGGGCGACCCAGAAAAGTTCTTTGTCTTAGCCCTCATCATAGCCTCAGAGTCAAGAACTCTGCAGAGGGTTTGATCCTCTTGAAGCCCTAAAATCATACCACTTGTCTCATTTCTTTAAGCTTTTGCCATACACGCGCTTGGGAGATTGGAGATCTAGGCCATTTCCCCGATACATTCTTACTCTTCTCTTTCCTCAGTCTGTTGCCAGATGCTTTCTGTTGGCTAAACCCAACTAGCAGGCAGACGGTATGGTGCCTGGTGATCTGTCAAGTCAGTCTCTAGACTGACATGTCTTTTTGACAACAGTGAAAGTAGATCCATTGAGGGAAAAGAAGATAACTAGTACAACTTTACTGTGAGATGAATATAAGATGACCTTAAAGATTTAGCATGGGTGTGAAGAACTTTAAAACAGTTTCTAATGTTAAGAGACAGATTATAGTATAGTGTGCCTAACTTCATTGCTTATAAAGTCACATCCATGTACTTTGTTTGTAATTATTTTACAATAAATCCCCACTGCCCATCAAACAGAAACCCCAGCACCTAGTCGAGAAATACTATATTTAGTTGCTTTGAACTACGAAAATTTGGTGGCATATTGTTGTTTTTACTTTCTACTCTTACTAACAGGACCATATGGACTTGAGTAATGAGAAAGAGAACACTAAACACATTTAATTAAAAAAATTGGTATGAACTTGGAAATATTTGCTAGGAAAAATTGACATTCATACTGAAGCATATACATATATCACATGTGTATTCTTATTTTGAAGTTTTCAGTTAAATATATAGCATCAACAGAAATATTGAAAAGAGTTAACATGGAGCTGTAGACTATCCAACAAGTTTGTTAGCATTGTCTTTTGCTGTGTCATATCCTAGGCGAATGGCTGTCATGCCACAGTTCCTGATTACTATCACTGTGAGAAACTATAATGCTAAGTCTTGCCCTTACAGGAAAGTTGAAGTCTTAATGTCCTATACCATAGATTAATAATAGGAGGTATATTCAATTCTCAATTAAAATTAAGAAATCAGAGGAGAAAATGTTCTAAGATAAGGAAAATTAGAATGTTACCAGAGGATGAAGATAATTGTAAAATATTTATTACTGCGATAGCAAGATTATATATTCTATACACACTGACCGAATGATTGCTTGATTGTGTACTAAGAATTGAGCCTGGGATCTTCTCACTGAACTGCATTCCTAGCCATTTTAATTTTTTTTTATTTTGATAGAGTCTCACAAAGTCAGTAAATTTCCTGGGGTAGGCTTAAATTTGCTATCCTCTTGCCTCAGCCTCCTAGA
Organism: Dasyprocta punctata; assembly: GCA_004363535.1. Classification (NCBI taxonomy): domain Eukaryota; kingdom Metazoa; phylum Chordata; class Mammalia; order Rodentia; family Dasyproctidae; genus Dasyprocta; species Dasyprocta punctata. The sequence goes on from RJWM01035281.1 coordinate 16,766, forward strand.
ACCCTGTGATTACAAGTATAAGCCACCATAGTTGGCCTGCATGATCTTGTTTAATAATTTCAAGAAGCCTGAGAATCAGTCCTATCCATTTCCTAGATGCAAAATTGAGGCTAGGAGAGCATTCATTAAATATAGCTCCCTGAATAACTTAGGTATGCACAAATCAATGCATCTATTCAGTGACCACAACCCACTATTCTGGTCTAAATTGTTGGGGACTAAATGCTTAACCCAGTATTGAGCCAAGAATTGTCTAATTTCACAGCCAGAGTTCTTTCCAGTATACTTAGCATCATGTATGGAGAGGATACTTCTGAGAAGGTTTTGGGGGGGATGTTCTGAGTTTTGGCAATATAAAAAGTAAGTATGACCAAAACAGAACTCAGGGCTGAGTTATTTAAACCAGGATGAAGTCTTGTTTCATTTGGCTCCAGCAACTCATTTCTAGAATGGCTGGTCAAGGCTCGACTATTCTGTGTGCAGTGGCACCAACTGTGCAACCAGTTTCTCACAGGAAGTCGCAGTCCATGAGATCATAGGCACTCGCATCCCAGCACTGGCTGAGGGAGGGTTCTTTCTGCCTTCAAATCTTTGAGAGGGAACAAAATAATACTTGACTCTATAGATCCATGAATTTGACGATTTTAACAGGAGTCATCTTTTACTCTTGAGCAATTACAGATAATACAGATCAATGTATTTCCAGATACTTCTAATGTTTCTATTTTTTAAATGGAGATACTTACATTTCTTTAATTAAAAGGCTAATACATTGTCAAAAGATAACAGAAAAATGAGAGTATGGAGCATTTGCGTAATATGTACAATGTTATAGTTAGACAAGAGGAATAACAACTGGTCTTTCATTGAAGGTAGGATAAATGTAGCTAACAATAACATTGTTTAAAGATAGCTAAAAGAGAAGATTTTGAATGTTTTTCACTACAAATAAATGATAAATACTTGAGGAGATGAATATACTAAATTCCTAATCATCACATATTATGTATACATATTGAAACTTTACACTGTGCCCCATACATAAATATGTCAATTAAAAATAAAATAAAACTTTTGAAAGATGACAGAAATATTTGGGAGACATAGTAAATAATAAACTATAATTGCATTATCCACAGGTAGTTTTCCTATGCATGCATGTATTGGTATATTTATACACCCCATATTATTGTGGATATATACACATGTGTATGTTACAAAAAATTATCAGTACTATATACTAGATTATGACTTGTTTTGAAGGAAACATTCTGTGCAAGTTTGAGGCCACTGCACCAAGGAAACAATCGAAATTCAAGGAAGTTTCATGTCAGCTCAGGGATAGTCTTGGAATTTAAATAAAGGCATGTCTGATCTCAAAATATTGTGAACACTGTAAAAAGTCACTCATTAGATCTTTCACTTCAAAATTTTATACTTTTCAATAAAAAAGAATTCTGAAGTTTAGACTTTAAGACTATCTTTACAAGGACTTATTCGTGAGTAGTAGGATTAGATGCTATGATTCACTGATGGGTAAACTGGAACTCTTCCAATGAAGTGGTAAGCAATCAGGATCAGTCAAAAGGCACGCGTGCCAAGAGTTCCAAAATTGATTGAGAAAACTGTCATGATTTGCAACTCAATGATTCTTTTTTTATAGAACTTAATTCATGAAAATAAATAATTATAAACCAAAAACTCATGCAAAAAAGTTGCGATTACAGAATTAATCTAAATACAGTACCTACTGTAAACAGAATTGATGATGTTAAACTGGTAGCAATTTTTAAGAATAAAAATTAAAACAACGAAAGTAAGTCTCAAGAAAGTGAATGAAATGCATTTATCTTCCTAAAAATTTGAAGAATTTGCCAGGGATTTAGCTCAGTGATTTAAGTACCTGCCTGGTAAGCATGAGCTTGTGAGTTCTACTTCTGGGACCAAAAAGAAAAAGAAAAAAAGAAAAAAAAATGAGGAATTCTTAAAATTTATGTGCTGTGGTGGGTAGGCTTAATTATACCAACATGATTGGCTTGGGTACTGCCTAGGTGATTAGCAAAGCACACTTTTGAGTGTCTTTGGTTGGCTCATGGGGGTGTTTCCTTGCAGTCTACATCTGCTTCCTGCCAACTTTTTCCATGGTACTATTCTTCTGTGCTGCTTTCTAGTCACCATAGACTAATCCTTTTTATTCTGTCATGCCCTTGTGCTATGATGTTTCTGCTATGGAACCAACTAGTCATGGACTGCATCCTATAAAAGCACAGACCAAATAAACCTTTTGTGCTTTGTTTGTAAATGTCAGGTACAGTATTTGGCCCCAGCAATGAGAAAACCAACTAATGCATGTACTTAGTAGAAGCTCTGTCATGCTGTTAAAGGTTGCCAAGATTTAACCATAGGCCCATGAAATATGTGCTTTGACAAGTTCTCATTACACATGTATTTTAGTACCCATTCATCACTCAGCAGTTCCCAGGCAAGCCCCTTTCACTTCCTCTTATAAATGAAAACATATGGTTTTCAGTAAGTAAACTCATAGATACCATGACATTTTTCACTAAAATTTGCACCTTTATCTCCCTAGATTTAAGGGTAAAATCATCTTATTTAATATATGAGTCACTGAGGCTTTCTGGGGCTTGGGTTTGCTACTGTGCACTCTAGACTAAAATTGGCTAAGGATAAACTCATTGCACCTGCCAAATATCACATAATAATTTGTCACATTAGGGCTAGACAATTTAGCATAAATGTGACCTTTACATTGCCTTAGAGTTTGCTTGTAGCACCAGATAAATGTAAAACTGAGATATTATGTAGTTGTCAAGTGGAATGGTTTTGTTCAATACAGTAGGTTTCAATGGGACAACAAATTGACAAAGGCAGGTTTCAGGTCGCACTCCTTTCAAATTCTGATCTTATTAAATAGGAGAGCCATGGGCACAGTATCATTCAGAAGGTTCACAGACTTCAAAACTGACTTCTCTCCTGAACCAGTGATTCAAGTGCAGGTTGTTTC
>RJWM01035282.1:0-18927 GCA_004363535.1 Dasyprocta punctata
CTATTTATGCCTGACTAGACCACTCCACCAAACAATAGCCATCCTTCCACTTCATCCCAGCACTGTCTTTCCAACCTCCATCCCTGGTTTTTTCTCAAGGTTCTTATTACCATGTGGCACACTAAATTTTACTTGTCTTCATAGTTTTAAAAGTGATCTATTCATTATAAATTGGATTTTTCTGTGTTGTTTACTGTCTTACTCATGCTGCCCAAAACATGCCCGGTGCACAGTAGGTGTTCAATAAATATTTATCATCTTATTGAGTTAAGGAGTAAATAAACCAAGGTGAGGACAAGGGTAAGAGAATAACATCTATAGTTGACTGTTGCTACATAATAACTAAGCCCAGAATCTCAGTGCTAGAGTCACATTGTCTGGCCAAAGTTATCATGGTCAAATTCAACTTCAAAGAAGCAAGGAAGCACATTCCAACTTCTCTAGTGGAAGATACTGCAAAGGACATGGCAAAAGGTATAGATGTATTATTCAACAACAGATAGGGGAGTGAAGATTTAGGAACCATAATCCAATCTAGCAATATGACTGCCAGGTATGGTTTGAGCAACTCCACGGTACAGCTGTCATTTATAAGTTATGAGGAAGACCAGCAGAACCAGGCCGGGGAAGGAGGATGAAAAATATCAGAAGTTCAAATTTGGACTTGATAAACTCAGTGAGACTGCCAATGGCATATGTTGCAAGTAACAGAAGTATAACCAGCTTAAACAAAAGCAGACTACACTGGCTGAGGAAACTGGAAAGCTGAAGGAAGATCTAAAGTACTTTTAAAGACCCTCAGCTACATCTGGATCCAGGAACTCAAAATATTTCATGAGGAATTTATCTTAGCTTCTATTTTTCTGTTATTCTCTCTTTTAGCTTCATTTCTAAGCAAACTACCTCTATGTGGTGGCTAGATGATCCTGATGGTTTCAGAAGCACCTTTAGTTCAGCAGTGTGTTGGTTATTTTTCTCTCATTGCTGGGACAAAATACTTGATGCCCAAAATGAAGGAAGGAAAGGTTTATTTGGCTCACAGTTTGTGGAAGTTTCAGTCCATAATCAGCTGACTCCAAGGCAGGGTGGCATGGCTGAGGGGCAACACTTCAAGGCAGCAGCCAGCAAAAACAGCAGAACAAAAGAGAGGGAGGACAAGCCTCTTCTCCTCCCTTATATTGTAAGCAGGCTACCCCCACTGCCCACCCGTCAGGGCCAGTATAGCACTTACACCACCTCTCTGCCCTCCTCTTACACAGGGTGAGGATATTTACAAAGTAAGGGTCTTGGCTCCCTGCTGAGTCTCTTAGTTAAATTTTTAAACTTCTCAAATTGACACAGTGTATCAACCATAACAAGCAGTGACAGTAGGAAGGAGAACTTTTCCCTCTCAACATCCATAGATCCACCTGATGAATCTTCCATGTTGTTTCACCTAGGTCATGTGGTCATCTATGAGCCAGTCACTGTGTGGGATGGGGAACTATGACAACCCTTCTGTGTCACACCCAAGAAGGAGAATGATACTACAAAGGAATCAGGAGAAGTGGATTGGAAAAAATAAGGGCAGACACAATCTGTAACTACTACAGTCCCATAGAGAGATTAAGACAGTAGTTGCTATAATTTGGATTTGAATGTCTCCCAAAGGCCCATTGTTAAAGGATTCATCACCAGCCTATGGTACTACTGGGAGGTAGTGGAAGCTTTAGTAGGTGGGGGATAATGGAAGGAAGTTACATCACTGGGAACATGCCCTTCAAGGTATACTGGGACCTCAGACACTCCTCTTTCATTTTATTTTTGCAATACTGGGGATTGAACCTAGGGCCTTCACAGTGAGGTACCTACTCAGACTATTTTATTTTATTTTGACAGGATCTCACTAAGTTGCTAAGTTGTCCTGGTTGGGCTTGAACTTGTGATCCTCTGGCTTCAGTCTCCTAGAGTGCAGTGTTCACAGGCTTGTACTACCATGCTCCATTTCCTCTCCCTTTTTCTTTTTGCTTCTTGGCTGCTGTGAGGTGAACAGACCTCCTCCAACACATGGTCCCACCCCAATGTACTGTGTCACCACAGACCCAAAGCAACGCTGCCAAGGGACCATCAACTGAAACCTCTGAAATCATGAACTTCTCCTGTTAAAAAATTGATTACCTCAAATACACATTTCGGCAGCAGAAAGCTAACCAACACCATAGTTGAATTTAAGAATCTGGAGTTCATTAGCCAAGTTCAAATGGAAACAAAAATATAGAAATTGTCTATAACAGATGCTGTGTTTCCCCCAAAATATCCAGAAAATAATCAGCCTTGAAAACTGAAGATGAAAAATGCAAGCCCCACTCACCTTGCCTTACCTGCCATTACGAAGCAGCTATCCAGCAAGAGAACAGTGAAGTAGAATCTTCTGCATGACACTGGCCATCACCATGATAATAGCCAGGACTTATTTTTCCGTTAGGTCTTATTTTCAGGGATGCACAGGTTTTACCAGAGGCCTGGGAATGAATGAGATTTCCTACTAGAATAAAAAGGGAATAGGACAGATTGTCTTATCAAATGAACAGAAATTTTATGTATGAAATGAATTCTCTAAGAATATTTTAAAAGTTTCTAGCGTAAATAAGAGCAAATGCATGTTTTTAAAACAGACACCTATATAGGAGTTACTATGTCTCAGGCACTGTTCCAAGAGTTTTGTAAGTCTCTGTGCAATTAATCCTCATAGTACTTCTATTAACTAGATACAGTTGTTATCTCCAGTTTACAGGTGAGGAGACTGAGATGCAAATTGGTTAGGACACTTGTTCAAGGTCACACAGATAGTCCTTGTTCAAACTAAGAACTCTGGCTTCAAGTTTCTTACAATTCATATTCATGCATTTAAAGATTTCTTACAGAATGTGCAGGTTTTGTCTCTTTCCCCTCTCCTCAATTTCTTACACTCCCAGATTTTCACCTGCTACCCTGGATGTGCGGTGGAGTGCACATGTGGTTTTCCTCCTCTAAGACCATCTCTCTGAGGACAAAAATTGAGAATATTGTACCATAGAGGTTAGTGGCATTAACTTGCAGGGTGTTTGCCATCAGGAGTAACAGATGCTGTTTAAGACAAGAAAAAACGAGTGTTTGCTCCAAGCTCTGTTTTAGAAAGCCTCTTTGTTTTATGACTCTTGGTGCAAGCAACCCTTTTAATTTTGTGTTTTGGATTCCAGCCATGGGAGGCCTTCTTTAATGTAGCAGATGGCGGGAGACAGGCGAGCCAGGTTCCTACACTCTACATCAAACTGCCTTCCCTAGAGAGAAATCTCCTAATTATGTTACTCTGAAAAAGGAAAGAAAAGATAACTTAAAATGAGTGTATTAAACCAAGGTGCACCATGTGTAAAGCAATCTTGGTTTTAAGTGTCTGCAGAAGTGGAGATCGAGAAGTCTTTTAAGAATCTTAATGAAAGCAATGGAATTTTTTTTTTAAATTTGTACATAGGTACAGATGGAAACATGCACACAATAATTGCAAGAAAGTTCCTAGTTTCTCTGGTGTCAAATGTGGAGCTTCAAGAGTCTGGTTTCTGGCTTCCTGTGCTCCTGAGGATACTGCTGCCTTTTTAAAACTTGTCTTTGAGTTCTCAATGTGTAACAATTTTCAACCTTTGAGTTGTAAAAACAGAGGGGATTTGTCTGTGTATTATTAAGAAAGGATTTCACATAGGAACACCAAAATTTTACTGGAAAAAATCCTTTCAAGTACTCTAGAAAATACTTTTATGCAGTCACTGGGTGGCACAGAATTTAGTTCATCCTCCCTCCTGAAGACAAATGTGAAAGTTTTTACCAATTGTAACCGGGTAGGTTTTTTCCTTCTTTCTTGCTCTAGATTGTGCACTGTATCTTTGTGCAACACTTTTTTGACCCTACTCTTTTTCTTTTTCTTTCTTTTGTTTTGTTTTCTTTTTCTTTTTTTTTTTTTTTGGTACCGGGGATCAAACTCACAACCTCACACCTGCCAGGGAGGCGCTTACACCACTGAGCTAGATCCCTGACCCTATTTTTTGAGACAGAGTCTCACTATGCAGTTCAGGCTGCTCTTGAACTCACTGTGTAGCCAAGGCTGGTCTCGAGCTCACAGGGATCCTCCTGCCTCAGCCTCCCAAGTGCTGGGATTAAAGCCATGTGCCACCACACCCAGCTGGACCCTACTCTTCTTGAGACTCTTTTCTGTTTAGCTCTGGCTTCTGTACAAGGGTAGAGGGTAGAGGTCCTTGTAATGTCATTCACTGATGCTTCTATGCTAGGAGATGCCTCCAAATCTCATTGCATTTTTCCAGTCCTACTACATGCATGGAAGTTATTTAGGAAGAACCTTCTGAGCTATACCCATATGAGAAACTGAGATACTTAGTAATGACCTGCAAACACAAACCAATAAGCCCCTATTATCTTACATTTAAAACTAAAACTTAAAAACATGAACTTAGATAATTATTTCAATTCCCTCCAATTCCCACCATTTCTTTCGATTTTCACCTTTCCTGAAATTTGTCTTATCTTATATCTGGAAAATTCAAGCCAGGAGTAGGTCATAGACTAAACATTTAGCTAATTCTTTATAACAATTTAAAAACTTATTGAAAATATTGAAAGAAAATGCCCTTTCCTTTCTAAACATGAACCCAATGAAAGAAAATCTATTTTACATATAAGCCAAGGTTTTCTGCCTAGGCACTATAGATATTTTGGGTTGGATAATTCTTGGTAGAAGGAGGCTGTCCTGTGCATATTAGGCCTCTACCCACAAGTGCCAATAACACTGCCTCTCCTATTTTTTTTTAATTTTAAAAAGCAAAATAGAAAAAAGGGTAGAAATAATACAGAATTATTTTTAAAAAAGTAAGAAATCAATATGAGTAAATACATTACATATTGTTATCTTAGAAGTAGTCATTCAAGTTACAAGAGCTAGGCATAAAAAATAGACAAACAATGACAACACAAACTATTCTTTTTGATGAACTGAGAATTAGTAGCACAGTTATCTGTCTTGCATACTTATACATACATACAGTTATATGTGTATACCTACATACATATAATCTTTTCCTTTCTTCCATTTCTCCTTTCTCCTATCCCAGCTGTTCTTTAATTTTGAGCACTTTCTTTTCTTTTCATTATTACAATATCTATTGTACATTTTGGATCTTATTACCCTTTCAGTTTTTTAATTATTATTTATTTTTTTTTGTACTAGGAAGACAATACAATATTAACAAATGTGAGTCTGATTTATTTCACTTATGATTATAGTCTCAAGTTGCTTTCCTTTACCTATAAAAGCCTCAAAATCATCCTTTTTATAGGTAATAATCCATTGTATAAAAATACCACACCTTTTTCATCCATTCTGTGGTTATTGAGCATTTTGGCTGTTTCCAAGATTTAGCTATTACAAATTGTGCTGCTATAAATATGGGTGCACATATATCACTGTAACGTAACAGTTTCAATTTTTCTGGGAAAATACCCAGTGCCTCTCCCATTTTTGATAGCCAAGAAAGTTCTTCAAGCTACCAAATGTATCCTGGGGCCACAGTTTATGCCTGGTCAAAGCTATTGGCCTAAGTTACCCAGGAATGAGTTTCTTTACAAATAAAGTAAAATTGAGTATGGAAGTTCCTATAATCTGACCTCAATCAGCTGAGAGGGGAAACTAGAAAGGTACTTTGTCTATTTTGATTCCTCACTGATCATATCTATCTGTTCAGATTATGCTATTGTACATTCATTTTTAGAATCACTTGATTGGCAAAACCAGAGACTTCCTTCTTCCATTCCTATGGCTCTGGCAAACCTGGTCATTTGTTATTTGCTAATCTTCTTGGCTACTGCCATATATAGATTGTGAGTTTTTGATTTCTTGCACTCTTTGAGGTCTGAATGATTTCTCAGTCCTTTGGAAGACTACTGTTGGTTGCTAGTTTCCTTTCCCCACTTCTACATTACTCTCTCTTCCAACTAAAGACTTAAATTGAGCTCACGTAGCAACTAGGAGAAGCTGGAGTCTCTGGTTGATTTGAACAGTATGCAGACGCATAGTCCAGGAAGAAAAACTGTTGGCTTTCCAATTACAAACATGATTTGGAAAAAAAGAAAGAATGAAAGACCTGTAATCACAAATCATTCTTGCAAATATACAAACAATTTGTTTGCGGAAGGATTTTACTGGCTGTTTGAAGTAAGGAGTAGCTCTAATGTACAAAATATTTAAGCCAAATTGTTACATTCTATAATGTTCAACAAAGCCCTCTGCAAACAGAAGTTCTGAAAAAAAGGCATCCTCCAAGGCAAGGTTATAGGTGCTTCAGGGAGCCATAAATCCATGCAGGCTCCAGAAATACGTGCCTTCCAAGGGTTGGAAAGTTCTGAATTAACAACAAATAATCTGTGAGTGTGACAAAGAGTTAAAGTACACAGACTTTACTTTCACAGAGTTTATGATGCTGTAAAGAAGTTTAAGATGTAGACCTGAGATTGCAAACTGATGGCCAGCAGGCTAAATTGGGACCATGAGTTTGTTTTGTTTGGCTTGTACAGTGTAGCCCTCCTGAATGTCTAAGAGAGGAAGAGAGAGAGGAGGAGCAGGAAGGGGGACAGGAGGGGCAGGGAACCGAGAAGACAGAGAAAGAGAAATGTTGCTAAACAGATTTTTTTTTTTTTTTTTTTTTTGCACAAAAACACAGATTTCCAGCTTCCAGATTCCTTTGTAAAGAATTAGTAGGTCTGCCAACACTGGGCCCTTATTGCCATACTCGCTCCTTGTGACAATCAGAGTAGAACAGCAACTGCTCCCTTTGGTGCGACCCACACTCTTTGATTTCCGTGCTGGCCCATTTCACTCCCACACCTAGACCTCTGTCACTTTTGAGATGACCACTTCACTGCGGAGACTTCTGCAAAATTTCTTAGTCTCTTCCCCAAAGGAAACAAACTGCTGAAGCCTGGCATGAAATAGGAACTGCCCCATTTGTGTGTCCCCTGAGAGGTCACTGGCTCAAGGAGAGGGGCAATAAAGACAGTGAGAAATTATCCATACAGCCGTTTGACTATATGGACTCATAGGTTGGACTGGTATATGTAAGAATGAAAGGTTTAAAACATGCTTTCAATTTTGATTTTTACTTAATTTATTTAAATAAGACTACTAACAAGCCAGTGTGACCTTATAAATTAAAGCGCAATTATCTGAAAGAGTGCCTCACTTGTACTCTCCAAACTGGGTATACTAGGTCGTAAGAAATGATACTCTGGGAATGCTGACACGTTTGGGAATTTGGAGGGAAAAGCATGGAGAAGAAACAACCCTAGTTACTACAATAAGTCAAGAAAAGGGCTGAAAGACACTGCCTGCGGATGGGATCTCTGCGCCTCTGCGGCCCCTCCTGCTCCAACCTGAACCAGGGATCCCCTTACCCCAGGAGGCGGAGGGATGGGCATCTGGGTCAGTCTGAAGGTGGGCAGTCTTGGTCTGGAACACTGGGCTCCAAAATTGCCCTGTGGGAGCGGCTTTCTGGCTGCATTCGGTAAGAAACTATAAATAATGAGTTCAAAACCTTGTTGTGAAACTACTTTCGCACAGCAAGATATATTCAGATTCATATTATAAAAGAAAGTGGCGAAGTTGTAAATGAAGATGTTTTTGTTTACATTTTATCACAGAAAATCTCCAATTGTTCCTATCAAGGACAACGACTCTATTTTATTATTATATGGGCTCATTTGGTGGTGGTGGGGCTACTAGTGCCTAAAGCCGACTCCCGCGCTCCGGCCTGGCCATCGACCGGAAGCCTCCAGCTGATCGGAAGTCGGGGTGTGCGGGCTCGCGGCCAAGCGCGGAGACTTTCTCCGGCTGCCAATGTAGGGCCGCCCTTCGCTCCGCTCCGCAGCGGTCATTCTGCTGTGGCGCGCATGCGCCGACCCCATCTGGCGTCCTCCTAGGCTCCCTCCCCCCCCACTCCGTCATCCGGGTCCTGGGCGAGCGGGAGCCGTGCGCGTGTCCCGCGGCTGAGCTGCTAATAAAGTTGCAGAGCGGGGAAGCCCAGCGACTGCGCCGGGAGAGCGCGCCCAGCCGGCCCGCGAGTGAGTGAGGGACCTCGGGGCGGGCAGGCGGTGCCGCGGCCTGTAAGTTCGGCCCGGACGCGGGTCGCCCTCCGACCCCAGCGGCCGCCCCCAGGCCGCGGCGGGGGCGTTAGGCCGCGGGCGGGGCGGAAGCGGCCGGGCCTGCGGGTGGGAGGTAGGCCTAGCCCTGGCCTGCCGGGGTCCCGGCGGCGGGGAAGGAGCGCCCGGCCAGTGGCGGAGGCCTCGCCCATGGCCCCCGGCCTCCCGAGGCGGGGCCGGCGCTGGCCCCCGTCCCAGCTCCGCCGTTCTAGCTGGGACTGTGGAGGGAGGCTTTCGGGACGTCCTCGAGGGGCTCCGTCAGCCCGTCAGCCCGGCTTCTGTCCAGTGAAGCAGTTTACTCTCCTACCGCATCTAAGCACCACCCTCGATACACACCCCTGATAGGATCGCCCTGCTCTACCGAGCAGCTTGGGCTGCTGCACCACAAAGCTGTCCAATGGCCTGATGAATCTGTGCTGCTGTCGCTTTGTGTTTCAAAGATAAGGATCCACGCTTATCGGTGGGAATTACACCGGGCAGTGGTGACCTGCTACTGCGCTCAGCTGGTACTAAGGTCTGGTTTCCACTTGCCATGTCAGTTTGCAACTTTACAAAGATTTCTTCTGCTTCATACAATCTTGCCTGAGCTGCAAAGGAGATTGTCCAAGCAGTGTCTTTTATTTATTTAATTTTTTTGCTTCATGTTCCGATCCCGTTCAGCTTATTCACTTCAGTACCAGTACTCAACTTCGTATTCCGGTCTTTTTGTCTTCTACCATCCCATTTTCCCTCCTCCCTTTTCAACTGCTGTTACTACGTGGAGTTTGGAACCTAAGCTTTGAAAACTCTCATATGGCGCCTGTCTATAGTCGGAGCGTGCTTAGTAGCCAAAACAGATTTTGGTTCCAAAAAGAACTGGGGCGAGGATAGTTAGGGCATTTGGAGATTTTCTCAGCTTTCTAACCAAATGCTCCAATTCTAGTTTTGGTACGGGTATTGGAGAATAGAACCTAGACCAGCCTGGAGGTGAGGAGTGCTCCAACACCCCAAGCCAGATCTTTATCTTGATTGTAAAGACAATGTTTCTTGTGCAGCTGGAGGTTGGGGGGAGAAGGGACGAAGTGGGGGAGTGTTGCTGGCTGGTTTAGCGTTTAAATGGGTGTGGTGTTAAGTATATCGAATTTACTTGATCTTTAGAAAAAAGTTTTGATGTCTGGTTGGATTTGTCACTTTATACCTCTTGCCTAGCACTATCAAAAATGTTTTTAGCTACCAACAGTGACTGGGTAGGTAGGTGGTGGTTGTGACTTGGTCTCACTGAAGTCGAGAAAAGAGGGCACAAGTGTAATTATTTTTTAAAAAAGTAAGAGTACATAATTGCCTTAGAGTACCTGAATTACTACTGAGTGAATTTCAAATTTTAATTTGAAAGGTGAAAGGCTGAACATTTTAATCCCAGTAGATTTAGTAACATTTCAGATATCTTTCTGTTAGACACCAGTGTAGTTGCATGAGATGAGGGGAAACAGTCCGCTGAATATGACAGTTTCACATTTACTGATCTGAGTATCATTATGAAATCTGCACGTTTCAGGTTCTGTAAGTAAAGATTCGTTTGCAGATCTCTAACAAAAAAAAAATTTTTTTTACTTTTTTGGTAATGTTTTTCTCTAAGTTGAATCCTCAAATAAAAGTACAAAGCAACTCAGAAGACAATTTAATAAAATCTAGCCTTCGTGAAGATTATACACATTATAGATTTTTTAAATTTAATTTTTGTTTATGATTGCTTGCATGATCGCTGTAGCATCCTGCTTTCCTTCTCTACGTTGCTGTCGCCTTAGTTCTTTCCATGTAACTGCTATTACCACATAAGCTTACAAGTACATCTTTATGTTTCCATCGTTTAGAACATAGCCGAAATAAGCCGTAAGAGTTAGATGAACCTTTCTGACCTTTCCTCTTGAATTTTAAATGCATCCCTATATGTAGTCTAGTTAAAAGGAAGAGAGCAGTAAACTGAAAAAAGAATAAAATATTTTTGTAGGTTCTGTACAGATCTACTAGTATTATCTGCTTGTCTGGTTCAGTGTGGTAGGCGCCAGAAAAATAGGTAGATTGATACGTGTTGCGTTTTTTTCCCCTGTAGCAAAGTCAGCTATTAATTTCAGTTGGAGGCTGTGGCAGAATGTTGTTACTAATGAGGTTTGAATCAGATTGTTGTTTACTGTTGATTATGTAATGTGTTGCTGAGAGTATTATTAAAAGTTGCTTTTTGTAGCAAGGTAGAGAGGCAAGTAAATGCTGCTTACCCTCTTCACTTGGTTTTAATTCTTGGCTGAACCTGAAGGCACATTAGACTACAACCATAATTACACCTGGGCAGCCTGTTTCCTGTTTTCATCGTGAACCCCAAACATTATAATTTGCAGTGATGATCTTATTCGTCCTTTTCGTTAAACAGAGGCAGTGTGTTTTTCTTCTCTACTGAAAACTGATTTGTAATGTGGTCAAATAAAAAATTTTAATGTTTTGAAGACTAGGCAGTAAAATATCACTTTTTATTTCTTAGTAACTTACATTGAAATGCCATGTACAAATGTATTCCATGTATATTCTTTGTGCTTTATGTAAATCTTAATATTACCCGTAGCTTATAGAGTCTTTGAATTAAGAAATCCTTTTTTGTTTATGACTTATCAGTGTTTATTATTACCAGATGTATATGTTGGTTTAGGCACTGAGCCTGACATTTGGGTGAATTTCTGAGCTGACTTGAATATACTTTAGGATATAAGTGCCTTTTATCACTTGGCGGATTATTCTTCTGTATTCTAGTTCTAGAGGGTCCATGTTCCTAGCCTTTTCCTTTTGTTTAGTAAAAAGCACAAAGATAAACCAAAATACTGTATTTTTTCAGATGTTGCAGGTACCTTAATATCAGTTTTCTCTTAAGGACAAAGACATTGGAAAAGATTCCCTTTTGTAAGGGAAATTAATAGCTTGAGTAATGAATCTTACCTCCACTAGTCTGAATATTCTGGAGAAAAAAGTATCTGGGAAGGTAGGGCTGAAGAATGCTGGGGTGTACAGATACAGAGTGCTTTCCCACCAAAGAAGATGATGAAGGCCCCATGGAGCTGATGTGTGTCTTTGTACGCATTGTTTTGAAAGGAAGAATTCTTTGAGACATTTCTCTGTGTGTGAAACTGTGATTTTAATTCACTTTTGGAAGGTAGTTGTCAATGTACATTTTTAAAATAGGTTTTGTTCTTGGGTCCTTCAGGATTCCAGTCTTTGACTGTAATGTGTCTGTAATTTAGAGATTGGCATTTTGTAGGAAATAAAAAATGGTTTGATCTGTTGGTAGTGATATTTTAGCTCGATTTTCCTTTTTGATTTCTGTATATGTTTTGTTATAATGAAAATAATAGAAAAAGTCCAGTATCACCTTTTTACCTTTCTCTGAGCGTTGCAACTATTGGCCTGGGAGGAGGCTTACATTTTTCACATTTAATCATGATCTCAGGATGCAACTGGTGCTTTCAAGACAAGTTTTGTTTTGTTCTGTTTGTTTTCACGATATGTTAGGATCTGTCTACCATCCTATGGGTAGGCTGTATAACTTGAGATCTAGTTATTCTGGTTTTTGCATTCCCAGGAAGAGAGAGTACTGTAGGAATATTTCGAAGCCAGTCTTCTTTTTCTCCTCACTTAGTCACATCTTCCTGCCCGTGTATGTGTTAACTCATTGACCATTTGCCACTCTTTGGAGTGGAGTGTAAATTAGGTAAATGATAACTAGAGCTGAAAAGGTGCCCAGAGCATCTTTTTCTTCTGAGTAGGGAACTTGATCTCTTTTGTGCACATGAGGTACCTGAAAAACATCTTCACAGTACATTGGAATATATGTTGTATATACAGGTTAGGCCTTTCTGCTTCAGGGACACATTGTAAAGTAACGGTTTGGAATTTTTATTTTGATATTTTTATAATGTAAAGGGAAGTACTGTGAAGATTGACCAATCTGCTTCTGGTCCTGTGCCTGCAAGCTAGTACAAGCATGCTCAGATACTTATGGTAGCATTGTAGGAAATCTTGCTGGCTCTGTCCGGGTGAGTGATACATCTAGATCGGGCACTGCTTAATTAGAGGATTTAGAGGAGCAGGTGAAGCTTAAAGAGTGGTTAAACACTGGGAAATGGAAGTCTGGATATGGGAGATGAAGAAAGTAGACTTGTGTGGATGTAAAGAGAATATACAAGATTCTGATGTGAGAAGTGTCAGGGATCATGAGTTCAGCTCCTGGATGGCTTTAAAATCCTCCATGAAAACTTTTGATGTCTTTGGAATTTGGGAATCACAATTGGAAAAAATGGTGATGTTATTATTTCTCTAGGAAAATAATTTGGATGCCCATGTGATTGTCTCCTCTCTTCCTTATAGATATACCAATAAAGAATAGGATGTATATATCCAGAGAGCTGTGGGCAAATTCTCTTTCAAGTTCTTTTTCTTCTCTGACTGCAATCTTGGGTTTGGCTTACAAATTCTGTAGTCACAGTATACCTGGATTTAGAGTTGTTTTGACAGAGGCAGTGGGTGTCTGTTCTTCCTAACTACCATTGATATTAGCATCACAAGGGAAGAGATTTTTTTTTAAAGCTTTATCCTGGCCAACTCCCTAGAAAGTTACCTTTGGGGATATTCTCTACCTAACTACCTACCTACCTTCCCACCTGTATATGCATATAGGTAAGTGAGTTTCTTCCATTGTAGATGATCTTGGCCTCTCAGTTCCCAAACCTACTGCATAACTTGAGATTCCTGTATAAAATGTGAGAAGGCGCCACTTCCTAGCCTAATGAATCTGAATGATTAGGAATGATTCTGAGAGACTGTTTCTTCAAAACTCCCATCTATAATTCTTTTATTCAGGTCTTTACTTAGATGGTAGTGGGTCATAACCCAAATGGACATTCATTTGCATGAGGTGGTATGCCCAGATTTGTTTTGATTATTGGTGTTGAGGAAAGCTGGGGGATTGGTTTGCTTGCCTTCTTACTTTGATTTGACCCAATCAGAGATATTGGAGCAAGAAGTAAAGGAATTGTTTCTGTCAAATTTGTCTTAGAAGCCTGGGTATGAGATGTATGTGTGCGAGTGAGGGATGATGTTAAGAGTGGTTTGTATGTGTTTTGAGTTGATTAGGATGTCCCGCTTCAGTAGTTTGCTGATCAGGGTGGCCTACTTTAGTAAAGAGCAGCACTTTTGGGTTATTGCTATTAATATGATTTCATTTGAAACCCTTGTAAAGCTTAGCAACGTTTTATTCTTAAATCTAATGTGTATAAAATTTAACTTGATCCTGATCTTCCTTTAGTCTTTATCACCCTTTCCCAGGGCAGTTGGTAAAAAAGCCCATTTCCTCCAGGCTGGCACATTGAAATCATTCTTTACTTCACTGTTCTCATATACTCACTTCACTTCTATCAGGACTCCTATCGACTCTCCTATGTCTGCTTCTTGCCACACTAGTGTTATCATCTTGGTCTAAACCATTATCATCCCTTGCCTAGATTACGTCAGCTCTCAACTGGTCCTCTTGCTTTTCACTCGCTCTCTGGCCCCATTTAGTCTCAGCACACCAGCCAGAGTAATTTTTTTCCCTCCCCTCTTCATTTTCTCTTCTCTTCTCTTCTCTCTTTTTCTTTTTCTTTTTCTTTTCCTCTTTCTTTCTTTCTTTCTTTCTTTTTTGTGCATATTTTGCTTTTTGAAACAAGACCTTACTATGTACATGACCCCGCAGGCCTTGAACTCACTGTGTAGCCTAAGGTAGCCTCAAATTCACAATCCTGCTTCAACCTTGTCAGTGCTGGTATTAAAGCCAGAGTAATTCTTTAATAATATACATTAGCAAATCTTGTGTCTCGATTTAGAGGTCTTTAGTGGGTCCATGTTTTACATTAAAATCTAACATTTATTTTAGCCAGCCTGACCTGTCTAGCTCTCTTACCTCTTTGATCTCATTCCTTACCTTCTCTTCCTTTATTTGCTTTATTCTTACTGAACTTCCAGTTCCTTGAGTTTACCAGGCAAGCTCTCACTTTAGAATCTGTGTCCTACCTGTTGGATTTAGCT
Source organism: Dasyprocta punctata (assembly GCA_004363535.1). NCBI lineage: Eukaryota > Metazoa > Chordata > Mammalia > Rodentia > Dasyproctidae > Dasyprocta > Dasyprocta punctata. The sequence continues at coordinate 14,296 of RJWM01035282.1, forward strand.
GTAATGACTTCCCTCCAGTTATCTGTCTGGCTTACTCTGATTGATTTTTAAAAATTTGATTCATTTGGCACCTTCTCGATGAGGCCTAACTCACTCATATTTAAAATAGCTCTCTTCCAGCATTCCTCATCTGCCTTACCCTGTTTTATTTTTCTTCATAGCAATTTTTACTTAATGCATAATTTATGCCTTACTATATTTTGTCTGCTTCCCTCCACTGGAATGTAAGCTATATGAGGACAAGGGTTTTGGTCCCTTTTATTCACTTTTTTTATTGACTTTTATATTTCTAGATTCTAAAATATTAAATAAATATTGAATTTGCTATTAGTCATTTTGTTTTATTTTTAATAAATGAGTATTATATTGAATATTGAATGTCTTGAATGAATTTTGCAACTCATCTCAATGTGGATGCTACTAGTTCTTACAGATGAGGTTCTGGTGGAAGAGGCAAATCAAGTAAATGAACAAAGTATTACAATTTGATTAATATAGTGAAAGAAATGAACATAATATTGAATTAGATATTGAGGAAAACATTCTTTTATAGGGTTAGGGAAAGCTCTGGGAATGTTAGCTAAAGCTGAGACCTGAGAGACAAATTACTGAATGGAGCTTGAAGAAAGTACTGAAAGAGTGCACACTGAAAAGTGCTAGATAATCTGAATTAGATGCTCTTCTTCTGTTCCTTTTCTCTGTTCCCTAATACCTCAAGTCTGTCTCATTGTACTCCCATGTAGAATATAGTTTGGTGTCTGTCATGCTATATTACTCAGTGAGGGGCAGTTCTATACCATTTGCATTTTTTATTGTCGTTACTGCTCATATAGTACCTTTGTATTGGACGTAGAAAAAGGCACACCCACGTTTCCCGTCACTCTTATATAGTGACCAGACTATATAACCTGACATTAGTTCTGATAAGTTCCCGAATATACTACGATGTCTAGTAGATAATAGGTGCTTTATAAATATTTAAGGACTGTGTATGTTTACGACAGCCATTTCAGTTAACGCACATCTGCTTTCAGAAGTAGTTCTTCACTGTATCATAATCGGTTCTTTTTTCCCTGTTGACTTGCCTAGAGTACTGTAGTTACAAAATATTTGCTGCTAGTTTCTGATTGAGTTCTCTTAATTTCTACTTCCACATTTCAATAACCTTAAATATAATGGAGGGAATTCTTTCAAAGCATAACGACACTTTATAATGTGAACCCCCTTCTGCAGTAAGAATTTTTATATGACTGAGGCAAAGCTGCACTTTAATTTAAAAGCCAGTGTTTTCTCTTTATAAAGAAATATGTTTATTTTTTTAAAAGTACAGAATTATATGAAGCAGACAGTGAGAAATATGCCTAAGTCTACCCCTTCAGAGCTCCTTTCACAAGTTTTTTATGCACTTTCCCTTTTACTTATTAAACAAATATTTATTGAGTATGAGTATCATTAGGTGTATAGTGATAAGTGAACACAAATTTTGACTTTTCTTGGAATTTGCATTTTTATGTGACAGATTACGTAGATAAATGTATAAATATAGATATGGTAAGTGCTACAAAGTAGAAATGTGGGCCACAGTGAATATATATTGAGAAGTCATTAGGATGTCGTCCTGAAGAAGAGATGCTTGAGCTGAAAGAGAAGTGTAGTGTTTGTGTTTGTGTTTGTGGTGTGCATGTGTGTGAGAGAGAGAATGGGTGATAGATTATTTTGTAATAGGCAGTATCTCAGTTTTATAGGCTGTTCATTTATGGCTCAGGTACCATTATATTTCTTTGGATTTCCAAGTAATATTCTCAGTTATTGTTTAGTCATTAGGGAACCTATCACACAGAGATTTCTTTTTTTTTTTTTTTTTTTTTTTTTTGCGGCACCGGGGATCGAACTCACAACCTCGCGCCTGACAGACAGGCACTTAAGTCACTGAGCCAAACTCCCAGCCCTGGTTTTTTGAGGCAGGGTCGCACTGGGTAGCTCAGGCCGGCCTTGTGCTCGCGTTGTAGCCCAAGCCGGCCTTGAACTCACAACGCTCCACCTACCTCAGCCTCCCGAGTGCTGGGATTAAATCACACAGAGATTTCTAAATCAGTTTTATCCTGGCGTTGTTTTTTCCTAGTACTGAGCTCATTTCTCTAAGAAATAATAAAATACATCAATAAAAATGTTTCATGAGGTTAAGTGTTCATAAACCAGGGGCAAGCTTTAAAGGACCAAGATAAGCCAGGCTTCAATAATCCAGGGTACACCAGAGGCAGAGGCAGGAGGTAGGCAAGGTTGAGATCAGCCTGGGTAACTTAATGAGATCTTGTCTCAAAATAAAAAAAATAAAAAGGGCTAGGAATATATTTCTGCTCTTAGCTTCAACCTGCAGTACTTTCATGGGGAAAGAGAAAAACCAAGATGATAGCAGTAATGGATCCATAGTTACTAAATTCCTCCAATTTCTGATGTAAGAAATAGAATGTGTTCTTGTCTGTTCAATTACTGGATCTCTGTGCTCATTGTACTCCCCAACCCCTTTCCTTCTCTATTTTCATGCCTTATCTCTGTTGGCTAGCATATGAAAATAAATCTGGGGTAAAGTTGATACACTGAATAGTGTGAAACTCTTTAAGCACCTTCTCTCTGTCTCTCCCCTCCTCTTTCCTTCCTTACTCCTTTCTCTTTCCCCCCTTTCCCCATTACTCTCTGTGATCTTTGAGATTATGAGCAGTATCTTTTAAGTCTGAGTTCCTAGCATGAACTGTTCTCGGTATACAGTAGGCGCCCAATCATTCTTTTTAAAAATGAAATACTGTCACAGATTTAACTATCATTTTTATTCATATGATCTTTCTGTAACATTTATACCCAACTATTTTGAAATAGCTTCTGTCTTGGTTACTTTTCACTTGTTGCTGAGACAGAATACCTGATTCCCAAAATTAGGGAAGGAAAGATTTGTTTCTTACAGTTCTTAGGGGTTTCAGTCCATACTTAGTTGGCTCCAAGGCAGCATAGCATGGTGGGCTGCCATTCATGTCTGCCGCAACAGCAAGGTGAACTGGCCAGAGACAGACAGAGGCATTCCTCCCATGCTTACTCTGTATATCGGCTCCACCCCTGGGCAGGTACAGCAGTCATGTCACCAATCCCAGTGCTCAACAACAAAACAATCACAAATGCCAGACTCAGTCCCGTCCAAATTACTTGAGGCCTTGGGGGGACACAGGGTCAAACTAATACAGCTTCTTATGGAAGTTTATTGCAAACAAAACAAAACAAAACAGAACAAAAAAATGAAAACAAAACTTGATTATTTAAGTTTTTTGAAGCCTACTATAAGGATTTTCTTTGGAACTACATATATCCCCTCAATCACATATGGTGGTATACACCTGTCTCTCAGCCCTTGGTGAGACAGGAGGTGAGACAGGAGGATTGCCATGAGTTTGAGACCAGCTTGAGCTACATAGCAAGACCTTGTCTCAGGAAACCAAAAAGAAAACAACAGAAACAACCTCCCCACACAGCATATATTATGCCCAATGTATTTTTTAGGTATATTTTAGAATAGGTGCTTTAGGTGGTCCAGGATGAAGATGATAGAGTAAAACTCATTCAGAAGCCATTTCTTAATTTAGGGCATTGTGTAACAGATACGGGCTGTCAAGTGTGTCTTCTCTTTGACACTGTAGTGGAACACATCGTACAGTACTTGAAACTATCAAAGATACGAGTTACACCATCTATGCTAATTGGCTTCTTTTGAGACAGAAGGTTAGTTTATTCTCTTTAGATATTTATCATGTAGTAGGTAAGCTTCTCCCAAATCAACTCCTAGTAGAAGCTATGAAGAATGTGGAAAAACGAGGCAAAAAAATTAAAGGAATGAGAACAAACAAGGATGAGGACAAATACTGGTGGCAAGTACTGAAGAACATCAGCAAAGAGTCTGGGAGTGCAAATGCTGCTATTTTTTTTCTAAGATTGCATTTGTTTTCTACCTCATAATGCCTCTGAAATTGGGATTTCTTAAGAGTCAGTAACATTTGAGCATTGTTTTGAGCCAGGTGGTAGTTTTAGTGTGGTAGTCATTGTATGTCTCTGCCTCTTGTTGCTAATGCTTTCATTTCAGTCTCCTTACAGTCACTGTTGTGTCTGTACATGTCCAGTAACTTCCATTTAAAAGCTTTGGTTATTCGTTGCAAGTCTGCAGTAATGGTGAACCTTTTAGAACTTTCAGTGGTAACAAACAGCCAAATGCAGCATGTGCCATAGGCTCACCACCACTGGTCTGGGAAGATTAAGCAAGCAGCTTTAAAGACAGTCCTAGAGCAAGAGTTGAATATGCTCCAGACCTACAGTTTTGATGGCAAAGGGACATGTGAAGAAAAAAATTTTTAAGTGCTAAGAAAGTATTATGTGAGAGGTTAATGTTTTTTATTTTTTTTTATTTTTTTTTGCGGCACCGGGGATTGAACTCACAGCCTTGCGCCTGCCAGGGCAGGCGCTTAAGCCACTGAGCCAAACTCCCGGCCCTGGTTTTTTGAGGTAGGGTCGCACTATGTAGCTCAGGTCGGCCTTGCGCCGCGTTGTAGCCCAAGCCGGCCTCGAACTCACAACGCTCCGCCTACCTCAGCCTCC
>RJWM01035283.1:0-19061 GCA_004363535.1 Dasyprocta punctata
GCCTCAGACTCACAATGCTCCTCCTACCTCAGCCTCCCGAGTGCTGGGATTAAAGGCGTGCACCAAAACGCCCGGCTTCAGTCACTGGTTGTGATGTCCCTCTGTCCCCTGCCTCACCGCCCCACTTACAGTGCTCTTCTGGAGTCATGTCCTTGCAGGCAGAGGTGTATCCTGGCCTCCTCGTGGCTAGATCCAACAGTGCTGTGCATGTAGTGGGTGCCAGCTGGTGGCTGAGGGTCACGGAGTGGGGACCCTTCCTGCAGGGACTAAATGCCACCCCTTCCCTCGGGTGGCTCAGGAAGCCCTTGTTTCCACCTCCCGCGATTTGCCTCATCAATAAAATGGGGCAGAGAATAACATCTCCCTGCTAGGGTTGTCCAGGTAACTAGGTGGATCCGGCCCATGGCGACAGCTTGGCCATTAGGATGTTGGTCCCCTGCAGCAATTCATTATCACACGTGTCCCCAATCCCACTTCACAGCCAGGGAACCTGTGGCCCAGTGAGGCTACAGCCATTCATCCCAGACACACAGCCAGGAAGTAACAGGGCTGGGATTCGAACTGAGGTCCTCGATGGCAAATCCCACGGGGAGGTTCACGGTGTCCCCAGGGCACGTCCTCACACATACCCGGACACACTGAGTCAGGGCCATCCGCGGTGGCTCCAGAGTGTTGCCTTCCTGGCTGTCTCCCTGGCCCAACGCTGGGACATCCACATCCGTCTGATGCTAGGAAGTGGATTCGGTTTGATCTCCTTCCTGGCCCTGTCTTCCCTCCAGAGACCGCCAGCTCTCCCGCCCGTGCCAGGCTGCCGAACCCTGTGCTCATGTGATCCTGATCTGTCAGAGCCAGAAACGGGGCCTCCTAAGTCTCATTAAAAACGTAGATTCTTGGGTTCTACCCAGGACCCATGAATCAGAATCTCCGGGGGTGGGGCCTGGGAATCTGGATGCTTGGGCTCCAAGTAGGAGAAACCCAGGCTCTTTTAACCCTTTTGCTTGGGGGCTGCAGAAGCCAGGATTCGGAGAGCAGCCCCTGCGTCGCTGCGGGAGGCCCCGCGAGTCCAGTGTCCCAGAGAGCCCCCCGACCCCGGAGCCTAATCTGGGCTGCGGCCCACGCCATGGCCCGAGCTCTCTCCCCCGGCCCCTTGCAGACTGGGAAGCTCTAGAAACCCACATGGTGGCCGTGGCTGTGAATGGGTGTGCAGAGGCCTGCTCTGGAAACACAGGCTCGGCTCGCAGACTTCCTGTGTCTTACAATGTTAATCTTCAGAATAGGAAACTTTGCCCCATTTTTGCAACACACATCCTTCGCCTGAGGGTCAGCAGAGGTGGCAGCCAGCCGGGGCGGGGTCTGTTCTCAGGCCCTGGCGGGGAGTTGTTCCGACAGCCCTGCAAGGAAGGCCCCGCTCCCTGCTACCCACAAGAACAAACAGACTGTTTTTTGCAAGAATAATTCACATTGGCTGGACGCATCGGGCATATTTGTCTGACTTCCTTGGGCTGGGTGGTACCGAGGATAGGGGTCCCTTCTGCAGCCAGCGAGGAGGCGACTTCAGCAAGTGATTTCAGTTCTCTGAGCCTCAGTTGCCTCTTCTGGGAAGAGAGGAGTTTGGGTTTAGTAATCTCCAGGCCTACCATGCAGCGATTTCTCAAACATCCTTTAGATTCCCCTAACTTCTCTAAGTTTCTCTTTGAAACTAGCATGATGTTGCTGTTTGACAGAGTGTATCCCCCCGTGCCTCCTGATGTTTAGAGTTTGTTCCTCTCTGAGAGAGGTGCGTCCCTTTCACCCCAAGAGAGTCACACACACACTAGTGGTGGGCAGATTCCTTAGGTCGCCAAGTCCTCCCCAGAAGCAGGAGCAGAGCAGGGACATTCTACAGGCTTGCAGTTAGAGACTGGCCAGCTCTGCTCGCCTGCTGTGAGCCGGTAGCGAGGGTGTTTGTGCTGTTCTTCTGGCTGGAGGGAGGGCTGCTTGGCTTGGTGGGAAGCAGTAATGTGTGTGGCCCACTAAATAACTTAAGGACTGACCAGAAAGAATGATGGTTGCAAAAATAAGAGTCTCCCCATTTTCCTTTGAAACCCCTGTTATTTTCTCCTTGCCACAGAATGATTCATCCCTCAGTGAGCCTGGGTTCCTGTATCCTTGTGCACAGTAGGCATCAATGGAGCTGGCAGGGTGCCCGGTAGCCTGAGCAGAGGTTCTGCTCCCAGCCCAGTTGAACCGCTACTGGCCAGAGACCAAAGCCACAATGGGCTCGGTTCTTGAAAACATCCTACCCACTCTTTCCCTTCAGGGAATTTGTTTCCAGGGGTTCTGGGTGGAGTTCCACGTGTTGGGGCTGGGCCGGGCAGGGTGGCTGTGTGTGAGGGGTGCTTTGGAGGGTCAAGGTGGCCAGGCTCCAGCAAGAGTGACCTGTTAGGAAGTGGTTCTCAGTGGGTCTTGATGAATAAGTGCATCCCTTGGCCCGTGTTCAGGTCAGTGCCTCCGGGAGGGAGCGGGCTGAACTGTAGGACGCTTGGATTCCAAGTGCCTGGCTGAAGACGCTTCCAGCCATGTGGCCTGGCTGGTGGAGGGCCAGCTGCAGCACCTGCTGTGTCCAGGGCTGGGTGTCCTTTGGGCTGCAGGGCTCATATAGGGTGGCAAGCACCCACCCCAGTGTTTTTGCTGATAGCAGTTTCTGAAGCCCCGGGGGAAGGTGCAGAGGAGTTGGTAAAGGGTGGGAGAAAAAGGCGTGCACCCATCCCTGCCCCAAAGGGTGCATGACCTCTGCAAGGGACACAGCAAGGCACCGTCCCCTGCCTGCAGTGGGATCCCCGCCCCAGGCTGGCTCCTTCACCAAGGGGGCGCCACTCTGGTTTTGGTGAGCTGAGAGCCATCAGAAACGCCCACAAGGGTCACAGCCCCTGGGCAGCAGTCTCTGTGAGCCCCACTGGGCAGCTCTGGAATGAGGAGGCAGAAAGCAGATGGGCAGGAACAGCCATGTGGGCTGCCGCTCCCTGCCCAAGGTCAGCGTGCCACTCACAGGGACTCCGCTTCCTCAGGGGTCCTGTGGCTGGAGGGCTGGGGGCAGTGCCAGGCCAGGGGCACCCCAGGGAGGCTGGCGGCTCCAGGTCCCCCTGGCTCGGCTCCACTGAAAGTATTTAAAGCAGATTAAGCCAATGTGAGGACAGGATCTCAGATATTGAAGACAGGCTTGCAGTTAGTGACCAGGAAAAGAAAAATTCTTCAAAACTAGCAAGGGAACATGAGAAATCAATCCAGCAGTTGCTTGATGAGACAAAGAAAAATAACTTAAGATTAATTGGAGTCAGTTAACAAGCAGGAGAGACTACAAATGACATTACAAACATCCTTACAGACATCGTGTCAAAATTTTCCTGGCAGAGAAAAAGAATTTGACATACAAATAAGTGAGGCATATAGAGCTCCAACTAGCAATGATAAAAAAAATCTACTTCCAGGCATATCATAGTCAAGATTCCAGAAACTTAACAGAAGAATAAAATTTTAAAAGCTATTAGGGAAAAGAAACAAATCACCTATGAAGGAAAGCTCATCAGAATTACAGTGGACTTCTCAGCACAAACTCTCAAGTCAAGGAGAGCTTGGAGTGAAGTACTCCAAGTTCTAAAAGAAAATGACTTTCAACCTGGACTGATGTATCCCACAAAACTATCTTTCAAAATACAGGGAGAAACAAAATACTTCCATGATAAGGAACAGGTGAGGAAATTCACGACCACTAAACCAGCATTCCAAAATGTATTGAAGGACATTTTAGAAAAGGATGGTAAGTATTACAGCTCCACAAACCCCAACAGAAGGAATCCACCAGGAAAAAAGAAAACAGCATGATAAGGATAAGTCAATATGTATCAGTTTTAACCATCAATGTTAATGGTCTTAATTCACTAGTCAAAGGACCTAGACTGGCAGAATGGATCAAGAAGCAAAATCCAACAATATGCTGTATACTAGAAACACATTTAATTAAAAAAGATACTCATAGACTGAAAGTTAAAGAATGGAAAACAATACTCCATGCAACAGGAGTCCAGAAAAAAGCAGGGGTAGCTATTCTATTTGCAGATAAAGATAATGTTCAGCCAAGACTGATTAAGACAGACAAAGAAGGTCATTATATATTGGTAAGGGAACAATCTAAGAGGAAGAGATAACAATCATAAATATATATGCAACAAAGACTAGTGCACCCAGTTATATAAAAGTTATTAGTGGACGTGAAAAATCAAATAAGCCTTAATACAATTGTATTGGGAGACCTCAATACCTAGCTGTCACAAAAAGACAGGTCAACTAGACAAAAAATCAATGAAAGATAAGAATTAAAGCTTTGAGCAAATGGACTTAGTAGATATTTATAGAATCTTCCACCCTAAAACAGCAGAATAAACGTTCTTTTCAGCTGCACGTGGGACATTCTCCAAAACAGACCATATACTTGTTCATGCAACACGCTTGAGTAAGTGTGAAGGAATTGAAATTATCCCATGCATACTGTCAGACCATAGTGTAATGAAATTGGAAATCCATGTCAAGGGAACCACAAGAACTTCATTAACACATGGAAATTAAATAGTATACTTCTGAACAATCAATGGGTCACAGATGAAATTAAAGAAGAAATTAGACAGTTTTTACAGTTGAACAATAAGGACAATACAATATACCAGAACTTGTGGGACACAATGAAAGCAGTCTTAGGGAAATTGCTATTGTAGGGGATGTTGTTTCCCTCGTGTCTCTCTCAGTGAGATTGTTGTTAGTGTACAGGAATGCAGTTGATTTTTGAGTGTTGATTTTGTGGTCAGCTGTGTTGCTGGGTCTGCTTGTTGAATCTGGAGGTCTCTTGGTGGAGTTTTTGGGATCTTCTGGGTAGAGTATCATGTCATCTGAAACAAAATCTATGTATATAAAAAATTAGTTGTGACAGAGAAAAAGAATTTTGAGTGAAATGTAGTTTTCTCAGGGCCACCTTCAAATTTTATTTTTAATGCAAAATGTTCATTTGAAAACAATTATGTTAATAATTTGTGAGATAATGTTTCATGTCTATATTTTTTATCTTAAATAATTTTCAGGAATATCCAATATACTGATGATTGTTGCTGTTTTGTTGGTTGGTGTGAAATTGTTATGTTTTGATTTCTTACTTTCCTTTTGTTTAAAATAAAAAAATCTTTTCAATTTGAAAAAAAAGAGCAATTCCAAACAATGACAAAATTACATTTATCTTTACTGACAAAAGAACTATAACTGCAATACACTGAATATACATTGTTCCGTTCTGTAAGATTTTATAGTGTAAAATCATTTCTGTGCATTTTCCCATTAAACACATGTATATCAAAATGTCAATCATTCTTTCTGGAATATTTCCCTTTCTTCTTTCTGTATTGTTGCTATTCTATTACATTTGATATATATATTGTATTTGTTTTGAGAAACCACTCCTAAACTGCCCTTTTTACTAAATCAAAACCACTTATAGTTTTGTCTTCTATTTTAAAGAATATTTACTGATGAATATTTTTCATATCATTTGATATATTATGTCATATTTTCTTTCAAACTGCGTAGTATCCTATTATGACAGTAAAACCAAGATTTATTTTAATGATTCCTTTAGTGTAGGGAAAATTAAGTTATTTCAAATTATTTTTAATATATGGGAGGGTGATCATTTGATTATTTCTTTATCAAAATCCTGGGAGGGCTAACAAGTTTGAACTTGGTTTTTGTTTTGTTTTGTTTTTTGTTTTTTGTTTTGTGGCACCAGGGATCAAACTCACAACCTTGCACCTGCGTGGCAGGTGCTTAAGCCACTGAGCCAAACTCCTGGCCCTAGTGTTTTGGGATAGGGTAGCAGCATACAGTTCAGGCTGGATTTGCGCTCACGTTGTAGCCCAAGCCAGCCTTGAACTCGCAACACTCCACCTACCTCAGCCTCCCGAGTGCTGGGATTAAAGGCGTGAGCCATCATTCCTGGCTTGAACTTCTTTTTAAGAAGAGATATTTTAATCTGCCTTCTGCATTAACAGTACATTAAAACAAACACTTTTATTACCCTTTAGAAAACTGAGAACATTTAAGAGAAAGCAATACTTACCAAAAGAAACCAAAAAAAAAAAAAAAAATGCTTCCCAGCATAAAAATTTCCCAACTGAGTGGAGTGGCCACAATTCATCCTTTAGAACAGTACAAAATTTGAAGAGACAGTTGATTGTGAACTGCAAACAAGATTAACATTTACATGTCTATACTAAGAATAATGAAAGCAATATTGTATTATAAACCAGAGAGTTGGTGCAGAGCAATGTTTCAGGCAAATTTTTCTAGACTTTACTACTCTGTTTGTAGATTAACAACAGGCTTTTAACATTTGCTGTAGATGAATGTATTCAACATCAAAGGACTCAAGAGAGATGTGGAATTGTGTCTCTGAGGATAAATGCTATTGGGGCTAAGAAAAGAGAACAAGAAATGACAGAAATATGTGGAGCAAAAGACTTGTTCAGCCAAAAAAAAAAAAAGTAATGGTTTTTAAATCCAAATTACCATTAGCTTTTTTTTTAAGGGATATGATTAGTACCTAGTCGATCTTACATAACATCATATGTATTCTAAGGCAACACCTTAAAGAAGTACAGTTTCAATAAAACTGTGACCTTGAAATCAGAAAATTAAGAATCAGGGGCCAGGGATTTGAGCTCAGTGGCACAAGCACCTGCCTGGCAAGCACAAAGTTATGAGTTTGTTCCTTGATACAAAAACAAAGAAAGAAAGAAAATAAAGGATCAGGAAAACAATTTTTCTTCAGAGTGGTATTTTAGTCCAAGTGAATTTACTTTTTAAAATAAATGCTTGAGATTTGTTTTAGAATTTAATCATAAAACTGTAGAGTAGCACCTGAATAGCAAAAACATTTTCCTGAAAGTTTGCTTTTTCCATTAAAATAATAAAATGATCTTTTACAATATTTCAGAGTATAAAAGCAATGAAGGAAGGATAAAGTTATTCAGACTCCAGCCATTTCTTTGTACACATACACTATTTTCTTTTTTCTTTTGTAGGGCTGCAGGTCAAATCCAGGGCCTGGCACATGTTAAAGCAAACTCTCTACAATGACCTACAGCTTCAAGAATGAGCTGGTTCTTTTAGTAGCTGTCAATGCACTAAATATAAAATTTTGGGTATTTTATAAGGGTTATTCTTAAGAACTGACTAAAATTTTGATTAACAGAAAGATCATAATAGTTTTCACTAGTTCCTATCACTGGGCTTTTGATTATTTCCAGTCTTTGGGGAGACAAATAATAAGCTTCCTAGTCAAAGCAAATACCAATCACTTCTTTCAAATAAGCCCAGCATTTGGGAGGCTGCAGCAAGAAGATCATCATGAGTTTCAGGCCATCCTAGGCTACTGTTTTGGTTTGTGTTTAAATGTCCACCCAAAGCCTTGTGCAGTCATGGGTGGGGGCTGGTCTTTTGAAGACAGCTGAGTCTAATGTTTGTGATTGGTTTGTTGTCTAGTGCTGGGATTGGCAGTTTGAGTACTGCACCCACCCAGAGGCAGGTAGCTGGCATACAATATAAGGGAGGGAAGGAGGTGAGCTTTCCCTTTTTGCCCTTTATACAATTGTCACTTGTAGCCACCATGAATGGCTGCCAATTATCCATGCCACCCTGCAGCTGAATATGGACTGAAACCTCCAAAAACTATAAGCTAAACAAACCTTTCCTTCCTTCATTTTGGGTGTCAGGTATTTTGTCTCAGCGATGAGAGAAAAGGAACCAAGAAAGCTACATAGGGTGTTCAAGCTCAGCCCAAACTACATAGGTAAGATCCTGTATCAAAAGAAGAAGAAGAAGGAGAAGAAGAAGGAGAAGGAGAAGGAGAAGGAGGAGAAGGAGAAGGAGAAGGAGAAGGAGAAGGAGAAGGAGAAGGTATTGTGCTACTTGCATTTGTTAACCACATGCACATATGAATCTTTCAGGTAAGAAAAAAGTTAATAAATATTTTAGTTGCCTATTAAAATCATGGTATGTGTCCAAATTTTAAGCCTCTGCTTTCAGAAATTTCACACCTTTAGAGAAGTCATTTACTCTCTCCCTGCCTATTTCAGTTATGTTAAAGCCTACCTTCTATGACCTTACTCCACACAGCTGTCAGTGTCAGCACACCCACGACAAAGAGGCAGTGCATCCAAGTTCATAGCTGGAAAAGTAAAACTTACCCCACTGGCCCATAAACTGGACTCTATTTAATAATCTTTTTAACTTGAGAGAAACTAATATTCCCATAGTTAGACAATCAATAATAAAGAATGTACAATGTAAAATAATCTTTGCTCCAAGTCAGTCCACATTCTCCAAAGAAATATCTGAAGAGGAGTAAAAAACAGAAGTGGCAGGCAGGAATGCAGCTGTACCTGGGCAGTGTGTGCTGAGCGGGGCCATATAAGCACAGCCTGGAATCCCAGGGGTGGGGGTGTCTTGGCGTGGTCCACCCCTCAGCGGGCACACAGGGAGAGGGGAGCAGGCTGGGACCCAGGAAGCTGCGCAGGGGCCAGTGTGCCTGGGGTGGACAGAGAAAGGGAGATGCAGGACGCAGGGGACAAGAAGCCAAGGCAGGCTGAGGGCTTGGCTCGGCGGGGAAGCTCATGTGAAGCACTGAGAGGCCCTGAGCTTATTTCCCAGAGAAAAGAAAGGGAGACAAAAGAAAGGAAGAGAAGGAAAGGAGAAGGGACAGGTCTTGAGAGACAACTGAGAGACCACGGGTTTTATCCTGAGAGAAATCAGGGCAGGGGGCGATGACAGGGTGACAGCAGTGTCTGGACAGAGGTGACCGGCCCTGAGATGACCACCCACTTGCTGCGCTGAGGACCTGCAGGCCTCGAGGTGCTGAGAGGGGACAGGGATGAGTTCCACGAGAAATGACCGCGACGGGGACCAGGCGGGCAGCAGCAGGTGAGGCGACAGCCGTGTCCCCAGGAGTCTCCAGGCAGCCCTAGAGTAATTTAGCCACATTGACTGTCGACTTGGAGAGAGCAGGAGCTGAAGAGCTACCACCGAGTCTGTAGCCTGGGCCCATGAGAGAGGCCCGCCCGAAGCCGCAAGCCACAGACCACGCAGGTGCGGAAGCAGGACTTTGGCGCTAGAGGCCTTTGGTTTGCGGTGTCCTCAGCCAGCACGGTGGATGAGGAAAGTAAGGCACCTGCCTGCTGCTGAGCCCGGCAGATAACAACCATGGGGGGACACAGGAGTCAGGAGGGGACTCCAGGGAGAGTTACAACCTGCAGGCAGCCTGTGGGCACAGGGCAAGCAGGCGGGAGGGCAGGGGGAAGGGAACCGCCCAAGGTCCCCTCCGGTGGCTTCTGTCTTCACAGTCAAATAGTGGAGAGGAATCATCTGAGGGAATTCATGGACCCCTTTTGATCCCCTGCTTTGTATCCTGAGTATCCGTCACAGGCCTCCCCTCCCTGATGGTGCAGAAGCCTCATGACAGCCTCCAGGACCCCGCCCACTGCCTCAGGAGCAGGGCTACTGCACCAGCCTGGGGCTCTGTCACTCACCTGTCCCGCTGTCCGCTCAGCTCTGCCCGATCCCCTCCCAGGCTGGCCAGCTCTTAGCTGTAGCTCTCACCCCAAACGAGTAACCTCCCTAGGCCATTCTTCAATATCCCATGGAAAACAGCCCGTCCTGCCATTATAAGTTAATTTACTTATGTGTATATTATGCATTGTCTGCTACCTCCCAGAAGAACGCCATTCATGAGAAACCCGCACCCCTACCCCACCATATCTACCCCTCCATCCCACTTTCCTCCCTCTCTTGATCTGGGTTTATTTTTCTTCTCAGGACTCATCCACACATGGTATGTGTGTGCATGTGCCTGTGTGTGTGTGTGTGTGTGTGTGGAGAGAGAGACTGAAGCAGAAAAAGAGAAACAGAAACCAATAAATAAAAGATATCAGTATGTTACCTGTCTATCTGAAGAGAATCACAAGGCTGACAGTAGGTGATTCTCAGTGTCTATTCTATGCACTCTTTCTTCCGACCTAGAGCCATATCTGGCACTTAGTAGTTATTCAATGACTATTTCTTTTTAAAATTTTTTAATTTTTATTTTATTAGTTCGTTTGTCAATGAATATTTCTTGATGAACAGATTGGTATGTTAAATGAAAACAAGCATAGACTATAAAATAGAATTTGTCATAGAGTAAATCTTTAATAATTAAACCTACTATGATGATGACGTGAAAGACAATCATAAGACAGGCATGGTGAAACACACCCGCAATCCTAAACTTCAGGGAGGCAGAGGAGAAGGATCAAAAGTTGAAGCCCAAGCCGGGCATGGTGGCACACGCCTTTAATCCCAGCACTCGGGAGGCTGAGGTAGGAGGAGCGTTGTGAGTTCGAGGCCGGCTTGGGCTACAACTCGAGTGCAAGGCCGGCCTGAGCTACATAGTGCGACCCTGCCTCAAAAAACCAGGGCTGAGAGTTTGGCTCAGTGGCTTAAGTGCCTGCCCTGGCAGGCGCGAGGTTGTGAGTTGAATCCCCAGTACTGCAAAAAAAAAAAAAAAAAAAAAAAAAAAGTTGAAGCCCAGCCTGGGCAATTTAGTGAGTAAGCAAGACACTGCCTCAAAAAATAAAAACTTTTAAAAGGGCTGGGGATGCAGCTCTATGTAAAGGTCCTGAGCTGAGTCCCAAGAATGAGAGAGAGAGAGAGAGAGAGGAGGAGGAGGAGAAAAGAGGAGAGGAGAGGAAAGGAAAAGAAAGGAAAGGAAAGCTAAGGAAAGGAAAGGAAAGAGAAATTATGGCAACCTTGATAAGCATAGATGAGAAGGGCTAATGTGGTCCCTTTGCTCTTTAGCCAATCCACTTTGTCTCATCAGAGACTTCCATTAAGTACATGTCACTTCTTCTTCATAAACTTCCTCTCTTCAGCTAAACATGTGCAACGTTTTCCCACAATTAAAAAAATAAAAACACGTCTTTGCTGCATCATCTTCTGTGTCAGTCAGTTTTCCACCCCTGTGAAAAGACATGAGATGAATCAGCCCATGAAGAGGAGAGGTTGAGCTCATGGTTTTGCAGGGTTCAGGAGCTGGGCCTGTGCAAGTGCATCTTGTGGGAAGTGGGGATAGAGGAGGTCCTCACCATGGTGCTGGAAAGCTAATGATGGGGAGGCGGGGCTGAGGTCCACTGTTCCCTTCAAGAGCACAACCCATAACCCTCTCCCAGTCCTCCTTTTCTAGGTGCAGCCACCTCCCCACAACTGCAGGCTGTCAAGCTGCTAGCACATGGGGACACTGATTCAAACTCTAGTGTCTTTCCAGATACAGCGAAATGGCTTCACCACTAACCACAAAAAAGGGCAGTTTATACGAGTTTGTAGCTGTTAACCAAGACAAATCTCAAATGAGCATGATCATTTTTATTTACTATTCATATCAATGCTTGCATGATTAAAATGTTAATCATAAAATAGTATGCAGTTGGGCAAGATGGCATGCATCTGTAATCTCAGCAATCAGGAGGGTGAGGCAGAAGGATCACTTCGAGTTCAAGGGCAGCCTCGGTTACAAAGTGAGTTCAAGGCCAGCCAGAACTGCAGGTGAGACCTTGTCTCAAAAAAGACAAAAAAAAAAAAAATTAGTGAAAAATAGATCTATCCTCTCAATCTTCACTAAGAAAATTAAGAATAATCTATATATCCTTTCAGGAAGTATGTATGCAAATCCAGACAGATAAATTGCTCTAGAAAATATCAAATTGGACCACTCTGCACACAATTCTGCACTTTGGGCTTCTTTCAGTTAATGAAGCATCTGGGTAAATTTCAGAAGTACAAACAGCCAGACCATTCTTCACTGGCTCTATCATGTTCCCTGTGGATATAATGCCTCCATTGAAATCCACTGAATAGTCCCATATTTATTGGCATTTAATGCATTTCTACTCATTTGTCCCTGTAAACAGTGGTGAAATGAATAGCTTTGTGCACGTGTCTGTGTACATGCACTAGCTATATGTACACTTTTCAAATGTACTTGAATAGACATTCTTAAAAGTAGATTTACTGGCATAAAGAGAACACAAATCTTCACTTTGTTGGTATGGCCAATGAGCTACTAAATTACTTTTATTACATAAGCAAATTTTAGCCAGGCATGGCGGTGGACACCTGTAATCCCAGCACTTGGGAGGCTGAGACAGGAGGATCTGTGAGCTCTAGGCCAGCCTGAACTGCACAGTGAGTCTCAAAGACAATAAAGATCGGGGATTTAGCTCAGCGGCATTAGCTCCTGCCTGGCAAGCGCAAGGTTGCGAGTTCAATCCCGAGTACAAAAAAAAGACAATAAGCCTGATTTTCAACTCAATGAAATAATGAAAAATTTTAATAATACAAGGTTATGTCTTTGGTGAAGGAAAACAATTCTCGATGCTTCCTAAATCAATCAAGAAAAGTGCCAAAACTACTGCTAACTACACTGTATGACTTACTTAAAGCAAAAGAAAACCAATCTTTCTATTGGGGCAAAGAATTAGAATCCCTTTCCCTCTAGAGGCAGTAGAAGTTTGAACACATTGCTAAAGGAGTTTCCCAGGCTCTGGGAATTCTTTCCCCTAGGTCATTCTCTTAGGAACTCACAGCCATGGAAACAAAACAGAGAAAGAAAAAACCTGAAGGCAGATGTGCTAAGGCATGCACCGGGCTTCTTACATTTCTGAAACAGGGAGTTTCAAAGCTCGTCCACTGGTTTTTTGCTTTTTGTTTCCTTGTTTTGCTTTTCATCTTAGGGTGGTTTTCTTTAAAAGACTGTAAATTTCTTTTGATTGATATCTATATATCTATATATCTATATACATCTAAATATATAGACATATGTAAGTCTATATATCCACAAACACGTATATATACATATAAGCACGAATGTGTGGTTACATATCCATACGAGGTTTCCTTTCCAGATTGCAAACGCTTCATGGCTGGGTGGAGGGGACGGTGCCCGGTGGCCTCCAGCACCTGCCCGCTGTTGCACCTCTCACCTGAACCCCAGCGGCTCCGTATCCAGAAGCCTTCGACAGTGGAAGCACCTGCCTCCTCCTGGCTCGGCGGCCCAGGTGGAAAGGCCCGTGGAGTCACTGGGCGCGGCCCAATAAGGCTCGGCGCCAGGGAAGGTTTAAACCCGAGGCGGGGCGGCGCACAGCAGAGCTGAGCTAGCAGAGGCGGCCATGGCAGAGGAGGAGGCGGCGGTGGCCCTGTGCGTGCGGGTGCGGCCGCTGAGCAGCAGGTAGGTGCGCGGCGCGGTGGCGGCCCGGGCCTCCAGGCGGAGACCTGGGGCGGCCAGAGGTCACGGACCCCGAGCCCCGACGACCCCGGCAGGGCCCAGCGCCCTTGGACACCTCGGCCCGGGCTGGGACCCCCGCATCCGTGCGGACGCCTGCCGGCCCAGAGCAGGTGACAGGGGCCCTTCCCCGGGGGGAAGGAACCCAGAATAAAGGCCAAGTCGGGCTGCTGGGGAGGGGGGGGTTAGTAGTGATCGCTGCCCAGGGGAAGCAGGGCGGCGGCAGAGCGTGCACCTGGCCGGCCTCGAGCTGCAGCTGGAGACGCCAGCACGCTGAGTGTTGGCGAAATTGTTGTTAACACCACCTGGAGTTTCATCGGCCAGGCCCTCGGCCTTCCGGCTCCCGTGTTTCTAAGGCCCCTGCAGTAACCTGACAGAGCTGCAGGAAGTTGGTGCAGGAGCTGTGTCCCGCGTAGGGTGGGCAGGGTGACACTTGGGGTGGGGCAGGCTGGTGGACACAGAGTCCTGACCCTTGCAGGAATGAAAGAATAAGTAAACCACTCAGTGGGGAGGTGTTCCAGGGCCACAGAGAGGTGATAGCTTTCCCTTCAGCTTCAGGGAAACCTTTGGTGTGTCGATTTGTGGGGACTTAGGATGTATAGGGGAATTTAGAGGAAGAGAGGGTTGGAGAAGTGACATGACCCAGGTATGCTGAGCCACACTGAGCACTTCAGGCTGCTAAGGATTAGAAGCAAGAAGGACATAATCACAGCCATATTTAATCTGAGCCTTCAACAGCCCGAGGGTGGGGGTGACAGGCTTCCCTGGGAAACTACCAGGGAAAGGCAGGGGTGGAAAGCCCTCCTAAGAGAGCCTAATGCTCCCCCTTCCAAAAACGGACTTTCCAGAGGTCTCTTATGTTAACTCATGACCATCTTTCAAAATATTCTTCAGAGCGTGAACGTTTTTAGATTCTTTCCTGTAACGAGAATTCTATTGTTATGTGTGCTGTACTTCTATGCAGTGTTTTTGTTTTGCAGAGAAGAACTTGGAGAAGCTCCCCAGGTTCACTGGAAAAGTGACAACAATGTTATTAAAGTTGATGGGAGTAAATCCTTCATTTTTGGTAAGCTTATAATAGCGTCTAAAGTTAGCCTGTCATCCTTTTATTATTAACAGTACAAAAGGCCTATCAATAAGCCAGCCATAGTGGGGCATGCCTATAATCCTAGTACGTGGGAGGCTGACAAAAAAGAAAAATTAACAGAAAGCATATCAGTAATACTACACTTGTCATTAAAGATCTGTTTACTACTTCCTAGGGAAAAATATTTCTCTACCATGTATGAGAAGGTGATGAACTGATCTTCAAAATAACAGTTATAAGCATGTCACCATATGATTGAAACTAACATTTTCTCCATTAAACCCTTTGTAGTGTTAAACTATAAATCCAACATGTTTCCCAATGTCAAGCCATTTTCAAGATAATTTTGCAATAATTTGAAATCAGATATCTTAAATAATAAATGGTACACGTTTCTCCTATGTCTGTGGAAGTGTATCAGGGACCAAGTCAGCTTCTGTGGCCCTTGAGGTGTGGTGGGAGGAGAGGCCTGGTGACGGGATGCCCTTTGCAGGGTGCACAGTGAAGGAGGTGGCTTAGCCGGTGTCCTCACAGTGCCACTCCCAGGGAGGACTTGAGGCGTAAGGTGACTGAGTTGATTTCATTACTGACTGACATGTCCAAAGCGCTGTTCCAAGCACGTCATGTGTATTAATTCACTCACTGGATCTTGGGGACAAGTCTCCTCCTTGGATTCTGTTCCCTGCTCATTTGAATGAGGGGAGGGGGTGGAGTCACACAGCCCCCAAGAGGAAGAGCCAGGCCACATCACCAGCCCACTGCCAGGCAGCACAGGGCCTCGGTGTCCTCCGCGCCAATGCTCCTGACCTTCGGGAAGGGCATTTTCAGAAGTCAAAAGTAAAGCAGATCCTGTCTTAAATTTGTATTGGCCTAGATCCTGACAATTTTACTTCTTTGGGGAATTACTAATCCAGAATGAAACCACAGCTGATTTAACTTCTGCATGTTTTGTCTTTTTTTTAGATTGTGTCTTTCATAGTAGTGAAACTACTACAGATGTGTATGAAGAAATAGCAGTGCTGATCATCGATTCCACCATACAAGGTGATAATGGTTGGTATTCATTTTCTGCTGCAAAACTATTTTGTTTTCAGTGTCCATTCAACGAGTATCTTGAGCTTCAGGCACTGTAGATTTAGTTTGAATCTTTTCCTGTGTGCATTGTCTTTTCAGGAACTATATTTGCCTACGGGCAGACCGCTTCTGGAAAAACGCATACTCTGATGGGCTCAGGAGATTGTTTGGGAGTTA
The DNA here is from genome assembly GCA_004363535.1 of Dasyprocta punctata. Classification (NCBI taxonomy): domain Eukaryota; kingdom Metazoa; phylum Chordata; class Mammalia; order Rodentia; family Dasyproctidae; genus Dasyprocta; species Dasyprocta punctata. The sequence goes on from RJWM01035283.1 coordinate 15,726, forward strand.
TCCCCAGGGCAATTCATGACATCTTCCAAAAGATTAAGAAGGTAATAACTTAGCACACATCCTATTGCATGCAGGGCAAAGTAGTTACGATCAGATAGAAATCTGTTGTTTGTTTTTGTTCTTTGAGATAGGGTCTTTCTGTGTCATTCAGTCTGGCGCTGAACTCACTGTGTAGCCTAGGCTGGCCTCGCTCTCCAGGCGGTCCTCCTGCCTGAGTCTCCTGAGCACTGGGATTACAGGCATGTGCCACCATGCCCGACTCGGCTAGAAATCTTAACGTTTTTCTCTTACACCGATGAACGGATTTACACTCCTTTGTTGGTACCCATGAAGACCAGCATAGCATAGATCACTTTTATCCCCCAGATGAACTTTATGGAGGCTAAAGTTCACTCATTTCTTCTCTTGGGTACTGCACCAGTAACACTTTGAACAACAAGTGGGTATTGAGTACTAGTAAATCTTATCCACACGGTTAGCGCCTGGCTATTGGTGGCTGGCTACCAGTGATTATTACAGAAGATTAAAAAGTAGCTGTAGTGGAAGGAAGAAAGGAAGCAGAAGGCTGGAATAGGCAGCCTAATTAGTTAAGAGTTGGTTTTAAATTAGCCTTTTCAGTAAAATAAAAACTTCTCTTACCAGGGTTTTATTTTGCGTCTAGAGTTCAGTTGTGTGCTCTCTTACTTCATGGAGGCATGCTTTGCATTATTTCTGAAATGATGCTTTTGTATTTTTGTGTTTATTACTGTCAACCTAGAACTGTGGGTTGGTTTGTTTTATGAAGATCATTTCTTGCTACTGTACTGTTAATGGATATGCATTCGGCATTAGATTTTCTTGATTGGATGCTTTTTGATGTTTTTACACTTATTCCTCTTGTAGTTTGCAGACAGAGAGTTTCTGTTGTGTGTGTCTTACATGGAGATATACAATGACACCATTACAGATTTACTCTGCAATGCTCAAAAAATGAAACCTTTGTTAATTCGCAAAGACATCAATGTGAGTGATGGACATAAGGCAGCTTTCAAAAGAACTCTTCTTGGGCTTGTTCTGCATAATTGAAGTGTATATGGAGCTCTGTCTTCAATATGTGTGATTTTAAAATGCAGCTGTAGTATTTTGATCAAAGTGCCCAAACACAGCAAGGTGGGAAGATCAGGTTGGAACCTGGTGTGCTTTGATGCAGGCAGTAGATTGTAGGAATATGTAGATTTGCTATTTTCATACAGAATAGTGATTTCAGGTTTTAACTTCCACAAATGAATTCTGCAATAGTTTGTACCTTCGTTTTGAAAGATATATTTGTGGCCTTTTTCTCTAATCTTTGCATAATTAAACTGGTTTCAGAGGAATGTGTATGTTGCCGACCTCACAGAAGAAGTGGTTTATACGTCTGAAATGGCTTTGCACTGGATCACAAAGGGAGAAAGCAAGACTTTACTGTATATCTTTTCTTTAAAACATGCATGCCAACTTTTTTCAGGGAATCATTTTTTCATTGCCGAATTCAGATAAAATAGACATGGAATCACAGTTGTCACTTTTAGGCTAAAATAACAATGTTTTTGTTGGACTGCAGTATACGCAGTTGAACTATAACTGATTTTGCAGAGAACAGACATTATGGAACAACCAAAATGAATTAAAGCAGCAGTCGTTCACATACCATTTTTAGGATGGTAAGTACTTGCTCTCTTTGTTCCTCTGGTCTTTCCAAGTAAGCATACACTGCTTTTTATACAAATGGCCCTTTCTGTCTAGATTTTGGAGAGCAGAGACAAAGGTGAACCTTCTAACTGTGATGGCTCTATCAAGGTGTCCCATTTGGTAAGTATTCTGAACTATCGCATTGCACCATCTGGGTCAAAATAAACTAACTTAACTGTTATATGTTTGCTTTTATAAGAACTTTTAACTAAATAGGGAAAAACGTCTATAAATTAATAATTCACTGGTCTCGTCAGCAGCATCAGATTCCTAGCTGAAATTTTATGGAAAGTATTGGGGAAATCTTCCTTCCTGTTACATCAGTGTTGCCTGTGCCACGGAGCACACAGGAAACCACAGGCAACAGCTCATGCGCAGACCCGCCCCCCGCCCAGCAAGGTTGCTCCCGGCACTGTAGGCCTGGGACCTGCCCAGGCTTGCCCCGCGGGCATAGCTGTTGGGCTGAACTTGCGGACAGAACCAGGGTCAGGTTGGCGTCACTCGGGGTACCCCGCCTAGCTCCCTGGGACCGGGAGGCCCTGGCCCCCACCCAGTTAAGGTGGAGGCTCCACCCGCACGCCCTGGGAGGCCGCCCTCCCTTGCTGCGCACGGGACCCAGCCTACCGGGTCCCGCGATCCTGCGTGCCGCAAGAAACAGCGTGAACCTCAGGGGAGTGCCCGGCCAGCCTCACAGGACACAGAGCTACATAGATTCGAGAAGAAAATGACAAAACGAAAGACCAAGAGGCAGTCTCAGTCCCCCAGCCCACAAAGAACAAACCCAAGAGACACTGAAATGGGAGACAGTGGGAGTCACACAAATTGACTTTCTGAAATGATAGAAAATGCAATAAAGAAACAGCTTGATGAAGCTATAGAGAAATTCAAATCAGAAATATTCTCAGCTAAAAAATGAAATGAGAATCATTATTAAAGAAATGTGTGTATCTAGAGAGAAGAGCAAGATAAAAACATAGAAGAACTTAAGAAAATGATCAAAACCTTGAATGAACAATATAAGACACAAACAGAATGCATGAAACAGATGCAAAGGGAAATGCAGGAAATGAAAAACTCCATGGAAAGTTTGAAAAACCACTTAAATGAAGCTGAAGATAGAATCTCAGATCTTGAAGACAGCATGGGAGATCATGGCCATGAAAGAAAAGATCTCCTAAAAATAGTAAGGAACCAAGAAATAACAATTCAACAGTGCAAGATGATGCCAAGAGAAATAACATAAGATTAATAGGCATAAACGAAAAAGCAGGGGTCAATACTAATGACCTGCGAAAACTATTCACAGAAGTAATAGCAGAAAACCTTACAAACATGGGAAGAGAATCTGAAATACAGGTAACTGAGGCATACAGAACCCCAATTAACCACAATCAAAATAAATCCTCACCCAGACATATAATAATAAAGGTATCAGATATACAGCACAAGAACAAAATACTAAAAGCTGTCAGAGAAAAGAAACAGATCACATATGAAGGAAAGCCTATCAGAATCACGGCAGACTTCTCAACACAAACCTTTAAGTCAAGAAGAGCTTGGAGTGAAGTATTTCAAATCCTGAAAGAAAATAACTTTCAACCCAGATTGATGTACCCTGCAAAACTA
>RJWM01035284.1:0-19046 GCA_004363535.1 Dasyprocta punctata
AAAAAAAAAAAAAAAAAAAAAAAAAAAAAAAAAGAAATGACAACAGTCACTCCAACCTTCACCAACCATGACCCTTAGCAGCCAGCACCCATCAAGGCCCAGCCAGGACCCTCCACCTGTGAAAATTTCCAGTTAGGATTTGTGGAATGCTCAGATAGCCGCTAACATTTTAAATAAAAAAGCTTTTTTAAAAAAAATTAGAGGTACTGCATTGTTTTTGTAGATATAAAACTATTACTTCATAGACTACACAATAACAGTGTAGACAGAACTTTTAGATACACTGAGAAAGCAACCTGCTTGACTCATTTTATTGTAACATATACTTTAGCTTGGCAGTTTGGAAAGCTCTTGGCAATGTCTTAGCTCTGAGGCCCTTTTGTTTTGTATTGTTCTGTTTTGTTTTGTTTCTGGTGTCTACCTATTTTTAGAGAGTACTTTTTGTGCCTGTGTGAATCTACTTTGAGAGTGAGGCATTACTATTCCAAAGTTGCTTCCACGGTTCCCTCTACTATTGCATAGCTTGGTATTGAGTCAGTAGCGTGCTCATAAAAGAAGAGCAGGGTCCTGTACTCAATTCATCATAGAGGCCTTTGGAACTTCAGGCTATGCCAATTTCATCCTAATTTACAGGGGAATTTCAGAAGTCGCAATGACCTGGTTTCAATTTACAGGAGACTATAATTGCTAGAGTTGGATGTGTCCCTGGGGAGGAGTCCTATAAACTAGACTAAGGAAGCGATCACTGGCAGTCTTATATTAAGAAAAATAATAAAACTTCTGATAGAAAAAGAATAAAGGAAATTAAGGAACATCAGAACAGACAGAGGCCATTTCACATAGCCCAGGTAGCTCTATCTAAGTTTTCCAGAAGTTACAAGGTTATCTTTGGAACTCATTCTAAGGTTAAATGGGAGACACAGAACACAATGCAGCTAAATACAGCAAGAGAGAGGATTTGATGGAAGGAAGGGTATTCTGAAGTAACTAGTTAGATTTTTTTTCCATGCATTTTTGTTTTAAATCTTCTTGCTTATAGGAATATAGAATGCAAAGAAGATGTGGCTTTGAAATTTAAAATGTTGTGCTCACTTCAGCAGCACATATACTAAAATGAAATTTAAAATGCTTAAAAATGAGATTTAGTTCACAGTGATTGGCCCACAGTAGACAATGAATATATTTTAATTGAATATAGACTTCAGTTATGGTAACTATAATGCAAGGTATACACTCTAAAGCACCAATATCCAACAGAGCTCCAGAAAAATAATTCCGATAAACAAAATGAGGTGTACATTTAAAGTGGAACATTGTGAAATACATTTTTTAAAATCTTGGGGCATGAAAATCCCTGTACGGTGGGGTAATAATAGCAAGGATCCTATTTTTATCAAATTAGTTTATAAAATACTTATTGAGCATCAAACGTTATTTTTCAGTGTATGACAAATGCAAATTAAATGTGAATAAATGATTCAAACTGTATTTACAGTGGAGAGGAGACACAAGTCATAAGATATACAGGTTAATTTACATTACAGTGAGATAGAATGATTGGTGCCTTTTAAGTAAGCTTAGTGTGGGGTCACAGGAATAGACAGTTGCCCTGTTAGATAGGAGTGTTAGAGAAATTATGTGAGAAAATGGAATACTTAATAACATACTTAAGATCTAAAGCCAGTAGGAAAGTAACCCTTGCAGATGTCTTAGAGAAGTAATGATCTAGACATGAAAGAAGTACATGTTCTAGATAAGAAAAAAAAACTTAGCAGGAACTGAGTTAGTATGAATTAAAATGAGGCAAATCTGTGTCTTCAATGACAAAGTTAAAGGATAGACAAACAAGTGCAGAAAATAAGCATCAAATCATGCAGCTATGTGGCCTCTGGTGTACACTGTTTGGAATTTTACACTAAATGCTAAATGGATGAGAAGTCATTAATTTTCAGTGCTTAAACATCCTTGCTACAATTGAGAATGTCTTTGCATTCATTCAGCTGTTTATACTTTAAAATCTAAATTAGGGTAAGTGTTCTACCATGAAACAAAATATTATTCTCGTAGCACTAGTGTTATAGCAGTAATTAGGGTAAATATTTTTAAGGAGCAGAAAAATGTCGATCAATATTTATGACCTGAAACAATCAATCAATTTCATTTTCTACTTTCATTATTAGGTGTAAAAATGCAAATTTTAAGGGACAAATCAAACAATGACTAGTATCTCTATATTTTCATTGGTATTAGAGAAACTAATTTTAGCAGTCATCGTTCTCCTGAGATTTTAACCATTATAAGAAATGTGTAAGATTATCTCATTGTTTTGTTTTGCGGTTCCCTGATAACATATGCTATGGAACATCTTTTCATATTCTTTCTTGCTATTTGTGTGTCTTTTTTGATGAGGCATATGTTTAGGTCTTGTGATTATTTTGAATTTTGTTGTTTGTTTTCATAGTTTAATTTTAGGTCTATTTCGAATATCTTGGGTAATATTTCTTTATCTGATATGTCACTTTAAATATGCCTTTTATGTACTTCCAGTTTTCGGCTTTTCTTGATCATTTTATTTACACTCTCTTTTGCAGAAAAAACAAATCTCTTCTATAAGAACACTCATCATGTTGGATTTGCAGTGCACCATACTGAGGTGTGACGTGCTCTCAATGAATAGCTGCAGTTAACTTATTCCCAAATCAGGTCACATTCTGAATACTGATGCTTCGACTCATGGATTTTTTAGGGAACTTTATTCAACTGTTACATCAGCTAATATGCCTATTTTGTGTGAACCTTATTTTGCAATCATATAATGTATTTTAGATCATGTCCTATGGAAAGAGAAACATCATATCTCATTTGTTGTAGAAAGGAGAGATGACTCAGAGAGCAGAACCGAGAACCCTGGGAATAGAGAGATGCGCTGTGAAGAAGGAGAGTCAGTGCTTGATTGGGAAAGTGGGAACAGGTGACAATCTGGATTTAGGGTTATTATAGGCCAGCGAACATTGCACACCTCCCATTCCCGCATTGAAAAACAGTGCCTGCCACTCTACGACATTTTTCTTATTGTTTTGTGCTGGATGTTTAGGATGGAGGATGTAACTATCTTTAGTTTGCAGGTCTTCATGGCAAAAGGAAGTTGGATTTTGTCAGACATGGTGTTGCCTACCTGTAATCCCAGAACTCTGGGAGGCTGAAGCAGGAGGATCACAAGTTCAAGCCTAGTCTAGGAAATTTTAGCACCTTAGCAATATTATGCCTTGAAATAAAAAAAAAAATAGACTGAGGATGAAGTTTGGTGCAAAGTCCCTGATTTCAGTTCTGGGTACTGGAAAAAAAAAAGTGGGAAAAGTACATGAAGAACTTGAAGAGCAACACCTAAAGAACCACATGTGAGGACTTTGATTTAGATGACTAGGCAAAGCACTTAGAGCTGACACCATGATGAGATAAAACTGAATTCATGTGGACAGTGAGTGAATGCACTATGCTCATGGGAAGAATTTAAATTTTTAGATGTGGAATGAACTGTGGCAGATTTTTCCCCCCAAAGATACATGCAATGATATCTAATATCCAAATTCTAACATACTAGTATTATTTAACTATTAAGCAGTGGAGTGGATTTCTGAAATCTTTTGAATCTGATGGGACTTGTGATTTTGCTTACCAGTGTAATGTAGTGGCGAGACACCTTTCTGCTGCAGGGAGAGCCATTAACTGGTCTGGCAATATCTGAATATTTGGGAGAACTGTTCTTGGAGTCTTCCATTGACACTCAGCTTCTGTGCCAAGACAAGTGCACGTGTGAAACCAGCAGCTGTAGTTGACAGACAGCACCCAGGAGCATCTGTCGACCTGGCCACCTTGGGAATGATGCTCCCAGGATTCTTCAGGTGGCTGTGGACTCGGCTGCCATCTGGCTACAAAAATCTGAGACACTGCAAAGAAAAACAACTGCAGATCTTGCTCAGCCCTCAATGAGAAACATAGCAGTAGTTGTTATTGTGGGTTGTTTGCTTGCAACATAGGATCAAGCAAAGTATTTCTATTTCCATATTTAGTATATTTCTGGACATATATTTCTAACATTTTCAGAATATTTGAGCACATATGTAGGATGATTCTTCATCTTTAATCTCAGTTTTTGCTGTGTCTTTGTCAGAGTTTGGTATTAGGATCATGCTATCTTCCCACACTTGATTTTACTGGCAGAGCTTTCAGGAGATGGGTATTATTTAATTTTTCATTCTTTGATAGAATTCATCACAGAAATGATACTGACCTGGAGGATTCTTTGTGGGAAAGTTTTCAATTTTGAATATAACGAATTGATAGTTATAAAATGAGTGAGAGTTTTATTTATCTTATATCCACTTTGATAAATGTTATTTTGCACTGTTTGTTAGCTAAATTTGTCCTCATTCTTTCTTATCCATCCTGGTTTTGAACACTCTGGAGTCCATGTCAGGAGAGGGTGGCAAACAGTCCACACTGACACTCAGGAAGAAGTCTTCTTAATCCTTTTGTGGCCTGGATCTACAAACTTACAAGTCTCTTTTTTTGTTTTTTCAGAAAGATTTACAACTCAGTTATAGGTGGAGGGGAAGGAAGACTTTGGATTTACCCTGAACTGAATTTTTGCCTGTGAATTTCTTGGAAGGGGAGTGAGGTAACAGAGATGATTGCTGAGCTCAAAACAAATTTTTTTAATTTTAAAGAGAAAAAATATAAAAACAATGATAATGAATTTCAAAACAAGATAATAGAAAATTAACAATGATTAATATAGTGTGCATTTTTATCTTCAAAATAGTTGCTCAGATCACAGTATGTAGACATGTGTAATTCATCATATATGTATGTACACACACACAAAAGATAGTGAAGATAGCTATATTACCAACTTCTTCTAGTTCATTGAAAAAAAAAAACCAGTTTGTGCAATGGTTTTTGTATAATCCAGAAAAAAAAGAAAAAAATATCAATAGAGTTAGAACATGCCAAGTGTGAGATGTCTTATTTGTTTATGAATGAGTGTAGGGGAGGTAAACGTATATTTTATCAGTGCACCATTATGAAGGTCAGCAGGGAAAGAGAACTGATGATCGACATCTTGAATAAGTTCAGAGAATGTTAATTAAAGCCAATGGTAGGGGGAGTAGAGAAGCGAAGACAAGTATTTCAAAGGAAATTATTTACTTTGTCTTTGGAGTTAGAAGACTTCGTTCTTGCTCAGAAGGAAAGTGAACAGATGCGTGAGGACACGCAGCCTCCTGTTAAGGATGCCCATTAGCTCATCATTGGAAGGGACAGATGGAGACCACCTCAAGGGGTGAATTGGGTATTCTGTAAAGAAGATCTCACATTAGAGCTTTCTTTGTTTGGATAATTGGGGTTGCAGAAAGTCGGGCTTAAAAAATTAGGGACAGAGAAGATGTGCCCTAAAATATTGAGGTCATAGTTTGAGGAGTTACAAAGGGAGTAAGAATATGAGACAGGGTGAGTTTACCTCTGGGTAAACATCCTAGTCACGTGTCTGTATCCAGATAGCAAGATGTGCTACTAAGAGGACGGGAGATGGGCCGGGGATTTAGCTCAGTGGCATAAGTGTGAGGTTATGAGTTTGATCCCAGGTACAAAAAAAAAAAAAAAAAAAAAAAGATGGGTGTCGGGACCTGTCACTTCTAGGGCTTCCAGTTTATTATCTTTGACCATACTTATTTCTCATCTGAGATTTCCTGCCCATCATCCTCAACTTCTTCTTGGGTACAAGAAGATTGAGTTTGAGAAAAGCGATGGGCTTTGTCCCAGATCCACCAGCTCTTACAAGTAGTGGTAAGAAGGCTTGATAACCTAAATTCTTGCTCCGTTACCATACTTCAGTTTTTGTTTTCTATTCTCGTTTGTTCACACCCAGCATAAAATGGCCATGGGCTCAGTGATACAGTCCAATAGTATTTTCTTACACCACCCATCCGCGATTGCCATTCATAGACCCCTGGCCTGTGGATTGGCTCACCACACCCAGGGGACATGAATACTCCCATCCAGATAGGCTCAGCCTTCCTGAAACTATAGTAATCACCAACTGTATCTGAGTTAACCAAATGTCTAGGCAGGGTTCAACTTTTCCCATTTACCTCTCATCTCCAGACTGTTCAAACCAGCCATCCTCCTTAAGATGTCTGCTTTGGTCTCAGCATACAAACCCATGGATCCTGAAATCAAAGCGGCATCAGAGGTAATGCATAACATTGTATGGACAAGAGAAATGAGGAAGACAGGAAAGACGCTGGATGGCTGTACTGGAGCTTCTGAGAGTGACGAATGTGGTTTAGAAATCCAACTGTGAATGAACAATTCCAAAAGAGTAAGCACACTATGCATCTCAAGGATCTAGAAAGACAAGAATAACCAAGATCTGAAACTAAGTGGAGGACAAAAACAAAAACAAAACAAAACAAAAAGCTATAAAGACTAGAGGGGAAAGTAACGAAATTGAGACAACAGGTACAATGCAAAGGATCAATGAATTGAAAAGTTGTGGTTCCTTGAAAGAAAGGAAGGGCACCTTGGGTGAGGAGATGGGAGGGAGAGGAGGGGAAGGGAAGTAGAAAGGTTCAAGAAGAGATCTGTGTGTGCACCACTCCTGGCTAGGGAATATATGTACTATGTAGCATGATAATATAATAATTAAAAATTGAAAAAGAATCAGTTTCTTCACTCTTAGGACATTATTCTTTTCTTGAATATTTGGAACATAATCTTGGGTTCTACACATTTTATAAAGCTAATTGATTACAGGTTTAATGTGTTATTCTTGGCTTTGTCTTTCACATGTTTTCCTCTATTTAATATATATAAACACATTGGATTTGTTTTGCTCAATTGGGCCCCAATAATTAACCTCTCACCTGTTTTGACTGACAGATAAGAAATTTGAGTACCACTAAAAGTATCTATGTTTTAGCCTAAGCTAGATTTGTCTCTTATAATAACAGATGAGTTAGTTTCAAAACATCTATTCCCAGGACTCCATTTAAGCCAGATACATATATTTAAAAAAATAGCCTCCTGATTTTCACCCTTACAGCAATTTTACAAGACCTTACACTGTTATTAAGAGAACTTATGAGGAAGTTTGAATTCAGGACAGTTTAACATTTTAGGTGACTGAAATTCTACTTAACTATTAATCCAGTGGGGAGAATGAAAATACCTCAAGAGAATATTTTTGCCTATTACTCAACTGCTTTTCACTGCCAGTTGAATAAAAACAAGAATTATATTTTGATTATATATATATATATATATATATATATATATGAAGTGGGAAGCAGTGGTACAGGTGAGTTTGTATGTACTTTTGTTTCTGTTTTCTTTTTTTTTTTAATTTTAAACCATTCCTTGGCTGATAATGTTTGGTTTGCTGAGTTGTGGTGAAGCTTAAATGAACTGCAGTATATAAAATAGCTGGCCCAGGGCAGTAACTAACAAGAGTAGAAAATAAAACTAGCAATCTTCTCTTTTTATGTGCATCTGCAGAACCCCTGTATTTCCTCGGACATGCTTCTAATCTTTTCAGAGTTGAGAAAGATTATTTAGACTGCCATCAAATGGTTCAATTCATAAGCGATACCCATAGCTGATTCTCCATAACTTGAAATAAAAAAAAAGATTGAGATTAGCAAAATAGCCACAACTGGGCTGCCAACTTTATAATGGTGTATCAAAGAGGGATAAGTATAAGGTAGGAAGAAGTTCATAAACGTCCCCAAATTACACATTCTGTTTTGACAAATATTTCAATATATATGCTAATTTGTTTCATTTATACTGCTAGTTTATCTTAGTTCACTGTAAAGAAAGTTCCTGCTATTAACTATCTGTTTCATTTTTGTAAAAATATTTTTGGTTCATGTCTTGCACTAAATACTTTGAAGATAATTGTGCATGGTATAATAACTATTGCCAGTCTCTTAAAAAAATGAACAAAAAGTTTAGTTAATTCTGAATAAAACTCAGGCTCAGTGCATGAAGGTATCCCTTTTATGGTACTGTAGTTGTTGTACTGGGGGCTGAACCCAAGGACTTTGCACAAAACTGTGTCCCCAGTCCTTCTTTATTTATCATTGTTAAGTGGTCCAGACTGGGCTCAAACTTGCAATTTTTCTGCCTCAGCTTCCCTGACTGCTGGAATTCCAGGCATGCATGAGTACCCCAGGCTCAGGTGGGTATCTCCTGAGGTTGTATCTTGAAGGCAGGGTAGATCACTGAGGTTGTATCTTGAAGGCAGGGTAGATCACTGTGATGGCAAGTTCAAAAGATAAAGCACCTATCTCACCATCCTTCCAGTTTTCCTCCTTGTGGACGCCTGAAATCTCCTTCACGGAACATAGCCTTTCATTTGCAATTCCACAGGGGTGACAGCAAAACAACAACAGTGACTGACTTAAAATTAAATTCTTGTAGCATAAAAGAAAGTTGATTTGATTTTAATTTTTATCCATATTAAATTTTAAACAAGAGTTAGGAATCACAGGCTGGTCGACGATAACCCATCAACACACTCTGCGTGGCTTGAGTAACCAGAATTTATCCCTTGAGGTCCCTCGACCTTGCTCAAGGTTGCACCAGCACATGGTTTCTGAGCAAGAGCCTCTTCGGTGTTGCCAGTGGGGGGCTTTGTGTGGCATCCACAAACTGGTTCTGTGGCCTCTCCTCACTGCGTTACCAGTCCCCCTGCAGGGGGCTGCTCTTTCACGATGCAGTTACTACACACAGACTCGTTTTCCAAATGCATGAATTTTAGGAAGGCGCAAAGATTGAGTTCATGATGGGTACCATGCTTTTTTAATTTATATTTTACTTAGAGCTTAGAACAATCCTGCAGTGCTTTTTTATTTTTTAATCATTTCACTTTTTCTGTGGATGGAATGAATGCTGAGTGATCAGATTCATCGCCCAAGTTTAGAATACAAACAGCCTGTCCAACAGCGATGTTAATGTCATCACATTCTGATACCTGGCTTTCATCTGAGATCCAGGTTCTTCTCTCCAGGCCAAATTGTTCTCCTGCTTAGTTGCTTACATCCTACCTGAGAAGTGGCATGGGTTTTGGAAGAGAAAAACATAAAGCACACATATCAGTCAGCGTACTGTTTTGATTTGTATCACAAGATCCACTCATTTTGGTTGTTTCTTTCTGTTATTTTAGACTCCTAAATTTGTAGTTTATGGACATATCATGCTGACTTAGAGAAATTATAATCCCAGTGAAGGATTCTATTCCTGGAAACCAGAGGATACTGGGAACGGGAGGGAATGGAACCACAGAGGAAGAAAGAATGGATGAAGCAAAGAAGCTCTCACTCTGGTCATCAATCAGCCCTTTCTTCTCTCTTTTCCCTGGCATCTAGAAATAAGGTATTTTGAACTCTGCAAAAACCCATAAATTCTCTCTTTTCCTGTGATACATTACAGGGAGCCAGACTGTAACCTTCACTGCTCATACTATGCAGGAATTGCCTTGATTCAGCCTCCTCCTCTCCTCCCCCTCTACTCTTGTCCTCTTTCTCCTCCTCTTCCCCTCCTCCTTCTGCTCCTCCCTCTCCTTTTCCTCCTCACCTCTAGCAGTGAGGTCTTGCAATCTCAGCAACTGCAACCTGGTTTCCCCCATCTGCAGTCTATCTAGACAACAGGCACAGCTGGGCTCTGCTCGTCGGGCTCCATGCCAGTCATTTTCAACTCGCCAAACCTTCAGACCAGCAGCTGGGATGTCGGAACTTTCCTGGGAGTTTCCCAGCCACCAGCTTGGATACCACATCCTTGTTTGCTGTACTAAAACTTGTAAAGATTGGCAAAGATAAATTAGTAACCAATCTGGCAGGACTGTGCATTACATCCAAACATGTCCCTAACACTGATTTCAAGTAGCATTCAACTTTGTCTCTAATGAGCTAACAGATGTGGACATTATCAGAGGAATTTAATAGGGGATTACCCACCCAGCTAGGGTTGGATGAGTTTTCATGCTCAATTACATTTTGAAGGAAGAGGATGGAAAATTCCATTACATTTTGACAATTGACTTGAGAAAACAGTGAACATTTTTCTTTTTTTTTTCCCCCTGGGTTCATTTCCCCAAGCCAAACTGTTCTTTAGTCTTAGTTGTCTACAACATACCTAGAAATGTGCATACGAGGCACAAGTTTCTGCCACTTACAGTACTTGGCTTTAGAAAAATCCATCTATTCTTGGTATGAGATCCACAACCCAAAGCTGACCAGATACAAAGCCAACTACTCCAGCTTCTGTGTCTGGCTTTGGAGGAAAAATCTCACTACATGACTGAATGCCAAGCTCATGTGCATTTGAAGGCACTGTTCGCACAATGTTTATTCACCCAGTGCCACTTCCTGAGTGGTGTAGCACAAGCATTCCAGTGAACTTTTCTATCAACCTGAAGGAAGTTTAATAACACATAAAATGCATCTATTGAGCATTTAACATGAATCAGAAACTGTGCTTATATATTACCTATATCATCTCATACACTTCATGAGAGAGATTTTATTAGAGGGTTCTGATATGCAAACAAGGGGGATGTGAACCAGTTTAAGATGTTTCCAGCCTCACTGAGCCCATGAAGAGCAGGGTAGCTTTCCCACACCCAGGCTCAGGGATAGCTAATGAAAGTGTGAACTCTGATTTGCTGATCTACAATGAGAGCTACTTAGCATGTCGATAACCCAAGCTGAATGTCAGATGGTCACCAAAATGCAACTTTAACAATTAGATATTTTTTTCTTTTAGAGTTAAGCAACTTCTGCAAACATCTTCTTGCTGAAGATGCATCTGACATCCCTCCTTTGAGCCCAAACAAAGTGACAGGATGTATATATTCTTCCTCAGGTGGCCACGGTCCTGCTTCCTTTCCATCCCATGAAGAACTTGAAGATGTTTGAAAGCCATAAAGCAAATCTGGAGGTCTGCACTGAATTTCTCTGTTCCCCTCTCTTTTCCTTACTGTAAAAGACCCTTACTCATCTGTATACTGCGAGATTGTGATTTGAAGCAAATGTATAAAACCTCTCCTTTTATTTTTTACCCAGATGAGTAGCCCCTTTTGATTTGATTGGCAGGGAGCAAGAGAACCTGCTTGTGCAAAGTTGTGCTAAGTTGCTGGTAACAAGATGTTCATCAGAGGCCTTCAGGTAATAGAGGGTGAGTACTGGGCCCTTCACACAACAAACAGCTTCTCTTTTTTCTTCCTATAACCATCCACTGAGAACAAGAAGAGAGAGTCTTCTCCAGTATTTTCTGTCATAAAAATATTTCAGTTGAGATTGGTGTGAGATCTAGGGTCAGGGTGACAATTTAGGTTGGTAATTTAATGAATCTAGTTATAATACCACTGAGAAACAGAAAACAAAAGAAAATCTAGAAGCTGATATCCCCTTCTTTGCTTGGTAATCAATTTTGTTAATTTAAGGTTACCCAAGTGCCTCTATCTGAAAGTCCATAGTCTCATATAGATTTCTGGTTTTTTTGGTAACTATATGTAAACAACCCAAACAGATTTTCATTTCTTGTGATAAGATTTTTAGCTGTGTAAGGATAGTTGGCAAGAACATACTTGATGTTTGGTGTGAAAGGAAAGAGAAGCTCCAGATGCTGAATTCTGAAGCCTGGAATTCCCTAGGAGGAAAAGCCTTCAAAGAGAATAGTGATAATATTATCTATAAAGTGAAAGCTTTGATAAACTTGGCCATATTTCTAGAACACAGCATTCTCTAGTTAGTTGTCTGAGATGCCTTGTTCTGATAGGATTTCTTTGTGAGAAGAAATAACCTGGGATTTTTCTCCACTTTATCATCCACTATTTGAACTGAAATAATTAAAGTGAATAATCTACCACTCACAGAATAAGTTGTTTACAAAAATATTTCAATTCCAGAACTGGTTCTTCCAAATCATTTCCCAGGGCAGGCAAGGAACTGTGAGTCAGTCAAATTATTTGTTTTACCCATAACCCCATAATAAATAAAATTTGAGATCAAGGAAATTGTATGTTGGAACTCAAGTCCAAGCAAAATTATTTTCTTTTCCAAGAAGAAATACAGCTTTCTTTTTTAATTGATTAAAATATAGAAAGACTAGAAAAATATAGTAGGAAAGACAAAGTCAATGAAAAAAAATCCTAAGACAGACAACTTTCAAAATATTTATCGTTTTCTACATTTGAAAGACATTGCTAGAGGTTCTAATATTTTTGGGCTTTGCGCTCTTTTTTGTGGGCTGGCATGGAAGTGATATACTACAGTATTATCTTTCATTGAAACATGCTGTGGAAAATGTATCAATTGATTATTTACTCATTTATTTTTACCTAATGTGTTACTTTTTGCCTTATACATAAAAATTTCTTTTTTATTCTGGAAATTCTGTAGTTTCCTCAAGAGAAGTCGTGGACTTGATAGTCTTGCATCCAAACTTCCTGAGTAAGATACACCCTTTTGGTTCTGCAGCGTCACAAATCTTGATTTCAACAAACAATTTTTTTCAGTGATATGTTTTTGTTTTGCATTTTCATGCCACAGATCTCTCTTCTCTTATTCTTGTTTTCATGAAGTGACTGCTATTTCTGAGACTATATCAGTCTGTATTAAATTCCAGGTATTTATTGTCATATTTAATGAGTGCAACTTCCTGCAACTAACCTAACAGCTAAGTTTATTTTTACTTTATTCCTTATCCTAAGTTATAAGACACATGACTGCGAAGTAACTGGTTCATGTGTATTTGGTTTTTAAACTGTACATGTGGATGAATTCCCAAGCCACCTAATCCTTAAATCCATGTAGAGCTCTATACGTTACCATTTTACTTCTTGTTACTTTACTGTATTTTGTTCTAATTGTTTACTTCAAATTGTGTCCTTTCTCTTTGATTGATTAGAATTAGGTTTATATTAAATGTATTGCTTGTATTGTGGCTTTCATCTCAATATTTTATTTTTGCCTGTAGTTTCCTAAATTTTGCTAGCATACTTTCCTTACCATTTTCTTTATTCCTTGATTTACTTACTAGAAAATTATCATTTTCTCAGTATCTTTGGGGCTATATTAAACACTTTTCTGAACTAGTTTTCTACTGTTTATTCTTCTTTGATAATAGACAGCTTTCTCTCATTCATTTACTTTACTTTTAATTTCCACATTATTTGCATGTAGAATTTTCATGCTATAATTCTTTAATCTAATTCTTAGTTAAGACTCACTTCTATTTGAGCCAAATCTAAGAAGAGTTCTCTCACGAGTAAAGTGAATGTATTCCATAATTTTAACTTGAGCCTATACATATTAGTATCTGTTATTAATTACTGTTTTTCCCCTGTGGACATTGCCTCTCCCTGAGATGCAGTATGTTGGCATTATTTATAGTGAAGACTCTACATTTGCAGTCTGGCTCTTAACCCAAACTAACTGCATTTAAGTTGTGTCTTTGTCACTTTTCTCATTATTACGACAGAATACCAACACCCACAACCTAAAGGAGAGACTTTTATTTTGGCTCACAGTTTCAGTCGCTGGTCATTTGGCTCCAAGGCAGGAGCATGGTGGCAAAGGGGCTGGCAGAGAAGAGTTGCTCAACCCATGGCAGCCAGGAAGCAGAGACAGATGGGAGCAACTAGGGACAGGCAAACACGGTTCCAGTCTCAGCCCAGTGACCACATTCAGCTGTGAACTCATCCATGATGAGTGCACTGTTCAGTGGAACACCCCCAAGGCCCAATCACTTTCAAACATGTGAGCCTTTGTGTGTGTGTGTGTGTGTGTGTGTATGTATAGTGGGGTTTAGAGTGAAGTCATAGCAAATACCATGTCCTTTCGATTGTACAAAAGTGCTGTATACATACATGCATTCCATTATTTCTGTCTAATTCTAGAATAACAATTCTGCCTGGTTCGTCTAATATTTCATGACTGAAATATGTAGGAAGCAGTTGGAGAACTCTACTAAAGTGTTACATGGCAGTGACTCTGTTAGAATTAAAATATGGCGCCCACAATATGTTAAAAATATTTCTAGAAGGGGAAATCTGTACAATGTACTTGGAGGAATAGGGATTGATACTAGCGTTGTATCTCATGCAGTTAGAGGTAAGCTAGCTGTGACTGATTTGGTTGGATGAGTACCGAGAAAATAGTTGTATCTTCAACATTTTGTGATAGCTTTAATCAACACACTATTCTGCAGAGAGAAGCATAAAGAAACAGTCCAAGAATTTATCTTTTAGAGTATCAAATGTTGAGATTCTTTTTTGCTTCATCTTCCTACCTAGGTTAAGTCCAAAGGTTCCATGGTCGTGAGTGTAGGATGCGACACTGTTTAGGACCTCAGTGTTCACACCGATGGGAGCAGATTATTCATTGAGCATCACCGGAACTCTAACAAAAAGGAGACAGCTGGTGTCTATGTTACTGATGATGTTAAAAAGCAGAGGGGTCCTCAGTCCTGATGGGCTATTAAATACTCACACTGTTAGAGATTCCTGCAGTCACTGCACATTTAAAAACAATTAAAATAAAACAATTGTCATCTTGAGGTCCCAGTAGCTTCTCTCTGAAACTGGTTATTCTTACATCAAATGCAGCCCCTACCAGCTGCTTCTCAGGAACTACAAAAGGAAGAAAGAAAAAAAAATGTACATGACAATCATTTTTATGATTTTTCAATGACAATCTAGGGTTTTCAACTTACTAGGAAATATTTTAAACTCCAATATTTAAATGTTTGATAATAACACCCTATGAATACATCTTTCCTGTAGTACAGACTCAAATGCAGATTTAAAAAGAGTATTTCGTATGGAATCTTCATGTGAGAAGTACTTCAGGGCAAAAACTATACCATGCTTTTGTTCTTCGACCTTTATTTGTTTTTCTCATTCTTGTTAATTCTTAGTTTTTATTGAAAGTCTGTTTTCCTGTTGCACATAATTAGGATGTTTAAAAGACTTTGCACCTATTAAACACTGGGTTAAAGTACATAAATAAATATAGGATGAGGAACACAGGTGTTTTTCTGACTCAATTAGTGCTTCTTTATTCTAAACTCTTCTTTGACTTACAGTCTCTTTCTTAACTCAGAAGATGAAAATAAACAGCCATTTGGCAATGTGGCGATTCCGCAGAGGACTCATTAACTGGGTTCTAATTGGGGCCTTTCACAACTCTGTTACTCAGGATTGAAGGTGAACCTGGTGCCGCCAAGAAATGAGTGAACAGAGAGCTCTGAAGTGGAATAACTGCAAGGACTTCAGAGAAATAGGGGAAGTGAGATGAATGTAGGATAAGTGGAATACACTTTTAATACAAAAGTGAGAGGTAATACACCAAGACCTTGAGAAGCCAGCACTTGAACAATGCAAATCAGTTTGACTCCTTGAAATTTTGGCTTTTTCATGGTTAGAGAAAGCAATCATCTAAATGAATGGTGCTCTGGGAGATAGACTGCTATCTCACACACATCCAGAACTTCTGCAGCTGCTGGCATCATTCCAGGTGGTGTGTTGTACCAGGATTGCTTTGGTATGTTTTGAGATAGTTCACTATTGTATCAATTTAGAGAAACAACCAACCTATTGGCTTAGCATAGTTCTGGGTGTGACTGAATGGGTTTCTTGAAGATGGAAGACCCACCCTGGATGTGAGTAGCACTAACCAATCATCTCGAGGCCTGAATGGAATAAAAAGGGAAAGAAGAGGAGGGCTCACTGTCATTTCTTCGCAAGAGCTCCAGTCTTAGCCTTCACCTTGGACATTGTCTCCTGGTTTCAAGCACAGACCCTTTGACTTGCTGATAAGAACTCACACCAGACCCTGTAGTGAGATCCAAGCCTTCAACTTTGGACTGGATTATTTGGATCACCAGTGTGCAGATGGCCCTTTACATTCTTCCACCTCTGACTCTGCAGGTCATTGTGATATACTTGCTTATCAACAAGTGTACTTGCTTACAGTGGAGTTCTGCTTCTGCAACTAGCTGGTTAAATGAATTGGCTACTAAATGAGAAATTACATTCAGTTGTACTTGACAATGTTCAAAACAAGGAAATTGTCAAAGGAAACCCCAACTTGATGACTTTGCTTTTATTTGCATAACTTACATACTGTTTCATAATGTATAACAGAACATAAAACTATAGTACCATAGGTGCAACACAATCAGCAAAAGTTACAGTACTGTGTAAATAAAGTGTACTGTACCAAAAATGGCATTGAGGCTTTGTAAAAGAGATGTACAGAATTGTACAAAACAAGAGAGGCAGATCATAAATCTAAACAGCGGGTCATGAGTCCAAACAGTCATTAAAGATGTAGTCACTAAATGAAGAATATTTATCTATAACTACAGTTATGGCTATAGCTATAGTGATAGATAGATCTATAGATATAGATAGATATAGATATAGATAAACAGATGATAGGTAGATGATAGATTGATCTCATATTGTTTCTCTAGTGAGCACTGACACATTTCTCTTCCAATGACATGTGACAGGCAGCAGGAGCCATCTGTCCTACAGCATCTTTGAATAATGTTTGTCCCCAATTAGTCACTGATTAGTGTTTATTAAATCTACCACTCAGTGGGTCACTCGGTGAATCAGTGACTGCACTGCCACACTCACGACTTTGCTTGGTCTTTCTGTCCCTTTGACATTTCTAGACTCTTATGCTCCACCTGGCTCCATTTTAAGATTTCAAGGCCCTATTCAGAGCTTAACTTCACCATGAAGTTTATTTCAACCTTCAACTGCTCAAGAGAGGCACTTTCTTTTTACATCCTCAGAGCACAGAAGTAACATCCAGTATGTGACCTTATTGTCATGCTCATTAGGAAATAATATAATGAAATGCTCATGTACCTATTTCTCAGGTAGATTATGGGATAGGTGGAGCATGGAAATAAGTATCAATCATGTTTAGGAGCTTTTTTGTTTTATTCTGAGCATTTAAAACAGAGCATGGTACATAAGAGAAAATGAATAGTCATTTGTTAAGTAAATGCTTTGACTCTTAGGGAAGATACAAAATATTTCAGTCAACATTGTAATTGTTTTCTGAATCTAACATTGATTTCTTCTTGAGATGGCTTTGCTCATTTCACAGAATCAGCATTCTAGCCCCAGATTCCAACAGTAATGAAACTGCATCTGGATAAACTATAATAGGATATTCAGTAGGTAAAGCAGCACGACCATGGTAAAGGTAAAGTTACAGAAACTGGATACGCATGAGAAAAACGTTGCCAGGTCAAGTAGCAACAGCGACTCTCACTGGGAAGTGGGTACACAATTGTGAACAACTCAGTTTCATACAGTGTCCTGTAACCATACAGGTGTCAGGCAATGGAAATCCTACGGGACTCAGGAAAAGGATGCAAAAGCGGTGGAGGAAATAATTAATGTATGAAATAATAAGAGTAAACCATACCAGTGTAATTATTTTATATAACAATATACCAATATAATTACTTTATATGACATACATTATTCATAAACTACCAATATAATTATTTTATATGACATACCAATATAATTATTTTATATACCAATATAATTATTTTATAAAACCATACCAATATAATTATTTTACATAGCATACTTTATTCATAAACTATATTCCATATGCAAAACATATGATAAAGTATAGTTAGTCTGGCTGTTAATCCGTATCTATGATAATTATCTTTATGCAGATTTATATGATAGATAAATGAATCTGATGCTGGGAAAAAAGGGGGGAGTAGAAGAGAAAGGGGAAATAAGAACTGAGTTGTATTATGTCCATGTACCAATCACCCACAATAAATGTAATCATTATGTACTGCAAACATGTACTAATAAGATTTTTAAAAGATATCACAATTTTTACATAAAAATGATCATAAGTGTAGTTTCCTCCAAAGTTAAGAAGAAAATCTAGAAAATAATGTGACCTCATGTGTGTTAAAATTTTATGTCAATAATTCATAGTCTTCCAACAAAGAAAGCCCCAGTACCAGATAGTTGGGTGGGAATTTTGCTAAGCTTTTAGAGAAAAACTAACCATAATTCTCATAGTATTTCAAAAAAACACAAAAAGTGGGGCCTCTTGCAGAAGATTTCTATGAAGCTAACATTATGCTGACAGCAAGACCAGACCAGGCTACCATAAAAACATACAATAAAACAACTCCAACAAAACTGAGGAACATACAATAAAACAACTTCAACAAAATACTAGTAGATAGGATTCAATATCGCATCAAAAATATCATTCATCGTGATCAAGTGGGGTTTATCGCAGAGATAAAAGGATAATTCAACATACACAAAACAATAAACATAGTGCTTACTATCCATGGAAACACAGAAATAATATTGTCATCTGAATAGACACAGAAAAAAAGTTTCATAAAATTCTAAATCCTTTCATGATAACAACCTATAACAAACTAGGTATAAAGGGACCATACTGCTACACAATGAAGACTACATAAGACAAACTCATAGCAGTATGATACTGGATAAGGAAAAGCTGGAGTAGTTTTACAAGATGCGGAAGGAGGAAAAGATGACCAGTTGCACTGTGTTTATTAAACACAGTCCTGGAAACCTTATCAGGGAAACAAAACAAGAGAAAGATATAGCATCCATACTAAAAATGGAGGAACTAAAGTTGTTGGTGTCTACAGATGGCATGATACTCTATATAGGAAATTCTAACACCCCCCAAAATAAACTATCACTATTGGAACTGATAAACTACTACAGTAAAGTTGCAAGATACAAAATCAATATACAAAAATGACCAATAACCTTTTTTTTTCACATCAGTAGTACAATTGCTGAAAAAGACATCAAGAAATCTCATTCAGAATAACTACGAAAAGTACTTATGGATAAATTTAATTAAGGAAATGACTCATTTTTTCCTGTACTGAAAATTTAACCTAGAATTTTCACACTGAGCTACATCCCCAGC
>RJWM01035285.1:0-19075 GCA_004363535.1 Dasyprocta punctata
CTCCTTGCCTCCCTTTACAGGTCTCCAGTCAAAACTTCTTCATTCCGCTCTTCTCAGATCAGTGTAACCTTCTAAAACACAAGTCTGATCCTACCACTCCCCTCTTCAGTGTTTCTCCTTGGCCTCTTAGCTTAGAGAATGACTCCTGCATGACTTCCTTTCTTTCTTTCCTTCATTTTCTCCCTCCTTTCTACCCTCCTTTCTTCTTCTTTTCCTTTTTCTTCTTTTCTTTTTGTACTGGTGACTGAGCCCAGGGACATTCAATCACTGAGCTACTTCTTGAGCCCTTTTAATTTTATTTTGAGTCAAAGTCTCACAAAGTTGCCAAAACTGACCTTGAACCGCCAGTCTTCCTGCTTCAGCCTCCTGAGTAGCCAGGATGGCAGGCATATACTAGGCTTGTGGTATCACTTATTTCTGCCAAAAAAATCTGTATCTTACTTTTCAAGACTTTCTCAGCCATCCCTTGTGACTTTTTGCTAATAGCCACGCTCACTCTGCCTCCATGCCTTTTCACCTGCTGTTCCCACTCCTTAGGATGTTTCTCTTCCTTCATCTGCCTGACTTTAATCATTTTCAAGGGCCAATCCATGTGACCCCTGAGCAGAGACTTCCACAGCCACAGCCACAAACTGTGTTAGCTGTCCTCCATCATGGCATTTATCATCCATCTTTCCAATTGTGTCAATCTATGAAGTTGATTTCTGGAGCTGGTAATCTGTTCTTCACACTGGACTCTATGTTCCTGGTACAGTTTGCATTTTGTTGGATTTTGCATTCCTATACCCAGCACAGGGCAGGGCACATAGGTGGCATTTAATAAATATCCCCTAAATAATTAAGCGAGAATAGAAGGAGAAATCTGAAACTTCATGAGAGGCAGGACTAAGGGTTAGGAAGACTTGGCATGGAAAACAAATGCCTCATTTTATCTGGCTTCAGTCATCGACAAGTCTACCTACTGAGAAGAGAGAAGAAAGATGTAGGGTGGGAGACCTGGGCAGAATCCATGACAGAGAAAGATAAGCTGAAGATACGGGAGAACGAGTTCAAATATCTGCTTTTCCTGTTTCAGCTGGGAAAGTGTCTCACGGAGGGGAGGAAGACAGCTTGTTGGTTTTATAATCAAAAAGTCAAAAATGATTTTAGGTGAGCTAAAGAGATGCTCAATGACGGGAAATAACCAAATGGTGAGACGAAGCACACCTTAGGTTTCTGCGTCAAAGATGGAGACTCCTGAGCTTCGGACAGCCCTGTTTTCGCATCCCACAACTGGACAGGCTGGGATTGTTGTGTCTTACTGAGTACTGCGTCTTGCGCTTTACACAGTAATTTCCAAAATGTCTTAGCTACCTGTGCAGCCCAGGGAAGTGGGTGGCGTTGAGCTGATGGATCCCATTTAACCAACGTAGACACTGCCTGAGGGACTCACCCTTACTGGGTGGCTGGAAGTCTTCCTATTTCAGCTCCTCTTCCTACGCTGAGACCTTGCATGAAGTTGCCAACATCATGTGTGTTTAGAAACAATATGTCTGTGAAAGCCTGTGGCTATTTGCAGTCTACAATGAGACAGAAGAGACCTGACAAAGAACATTCAGGGGCGGAAACTACTATAGGTTGGAGAGCGATCTGTGAGTCAATGAAATGTTAGAGCACTTTAATATTAGATTAACAGGAGAACTGTGAGTTCCCTAAAGTCTTAATGTCTTCCAGTTGCACAGCTGGGGCAGTTGGCCAAGGAAACTTTTGATTAGCTGGAGCTTTATGGGATGAAACATTTCCTGTGACAGTGCTTTTTTTTAATGAAAGAGAAAAGAAATGATTCTCAGTAGGGAAAAGAGATAGTCATACAGTGAAAGGTTTTTTCCTCCCTTTAATAGATGTTCTTGTGTTAAATGATGTTGAATCTTAATACCATGCTATCAATCTTATCACAACATAAAATAGGAAAGATTTTGTTTCGAGTGGAAGAGTAGTATTTTTCTTACTGTCTAACCTGGAGGTTGAGAGCACTGGCTGTCTGGATTCAGATCCTGCTGGACTCTTTTCCTGCTGTAGGACCTCAGATGATTTGCTTAACTGTTCTGTGCCTTGGAACTCTTCCTACCTCGCTTGTTTAAGTACTAACTGGTATAATCAACAGAAATCACCTCGCATGTTGCTAATAATAATGATAATGGTAATAATAATACACTAATACTACATGCGTTATATTTGCAGGTAGCAGGTTTTAACTTTCTGAGCAGCTTTCCATTTCATTCTAATAATAATAAGGAAGAGGCAGGGTGAGGATTAGGGATGCTTTTCTGACATATGAGGAAATTGCAGCCCAGAAAGGTCAGGTGATTTATGTAAGGTCATAGAACTAATAAAGGACATCTCCTGGATGCCGGTTCAGACTGATTCTTACCAGTATTTTACAGAAAAGATAGAATTAGAAGTTATTGCTGAGAAGTGAGGGTGGTATGTTTGGGAGGGTCTCAGCCCCTCTCCCCTGTTTATACTGGTTGGGTGTTGGCCTTCGCTGAGCTCTAGATGCTAAGTAAGATCTGAACACAGCCAGGACACCGTGAATTAGATTGTTGTGTGTCAAATCCTTACTGACTTTAGAAATGAAGCCTTTATTATTTCTATTAATTTATTCTTGGGTTGTTTTATGTACATTTTATTTTGAAGTTTTAACTGATGAGTGATAGATTCTGCTTAGTATTTCAATAAGTATTTGTTGAATACCTACTCTGTGCTAAGACATGTGGTAAGTGATTTATATCTATTCTCATTTAATTCTCAAAACAACCCTATACTTTATTGTAAATTGTCTCCATTTTACAGAAAATGGATGACAAATTCAGAACTTTTGAGTGACTCATAAAAATTTATTAAGGGCTGTTCAAGAAAGAAAAATTGTATGTAAATCTTTTCCTTGAATAATGATCTAAAATCTCAACAATATATTAGCAAACTGATCTAGCAATATATAGAAAAGATAATAGATCATGACCAAGCTAGATTTATATAGGAAATCAAGGTATGCCTAACATTAAAAAAAATTGGCTAATGCAATTTACCAAATTAACACAACAGTAGAAGAAAATCATATCATCAAGTTGATAGGTGAAGTAAAATATTTGATAGAATTCAACGCCTGGTTATGATTTTTTAAATCTTTCTTAGCTAACTGGGAATAAGAGGAAACTTTCTTTTCTCCCCCCTTTAAAAAAAATTTTTTTTTTTTGAGACAGGGTCTTACTGAGTTCAGGCTTGCCTTGAACTCACAGTGTAGCCCAGGCTGGCCTCAAATGCATGGCAGTCCCCCTGCCTCAGTCTCTTGGGTGCTGGGATTTCAGCTGTGTGCCACCACACCTGGCTGTAACTTTATTTTGGTAGCGGGAATTTACAAAAAAAATGATAGTAAAATGTACAGTAAACATAGTTAATGGCAAAATTTTGGAATTTATCAATTTCTCTTCTCCCTTTCCCTGCTTCTCCTTCTCTTTGTCCTTACCCTCTCTTCCTCCTTCTTGTGATATTGGGGTTGAACCCAACACCTTTACCCTGAAAGCTACATCCCCATCCCTTAGTCTCACTAAGTCACTAAATTGTTGAGGCTGGGCTTGAACTTGTGATCCTCCTGCCTCAGTCTTCTGGGTAGTTGAAATTACAGGCATGCCTTCTGCAGCCAAGCATGGGTATTTTCCTGGTAAGATCAGGAAGGAGATAACGATTCTTGCCCATATCATTTTCCTTTTACGTTTTGATGGAAATTGTAGCCAGGGAACTAACTCAAGAAGAAGAAGAAGAAGAAGAAGAAAAAGAAGAAGAAGAAGAAGGAGGAGGAGGAGGAGGAGGAAAAGAAGAAGAAGAAAAGCAAAATGATTAGAAAGGAAGAAATGATACTCATTATTTGCAAATGTTATTGTGTATACAGAAGGTTTGAAAGATTTTACAGATATAGGATTTGAATTATTGGATAAATTTTTAAGGTCATTAGATCCATAGTCAGGGTCAACATTCACAAATAATTAGAAAATGCAATTTTAAAAACATACAAATTATAATAATGTCAAAACAGTAAATATTATAATAATGTGTGAAACAGTGAGTAGAACAGAGCAGCCCCATATTACACACTCAAAACATGCTGGCTACGATGAGTCAGTGCTCCTCTGCAGATGAAATTGAAAGACATGGTCTACACTGAACAACATGCTATCTACAGGAATAGACAAGATAGTGAAAAGAAAGACATGCAAAATATCTGTACAGGGCTCCCTTTTCCATATGGAGAACTTTACTTTATGTGGTTTTCTGGTAAGTCTATGATGCTTGAGATGCCCTCTGATTTGATTTGTACCAATGGCAAAATCTCCAGTCTTCTCCAAAGTAGGCAAATGTGGTCACTTGGTCATCTGAAGGTGAGATTGTTAATTATTCTTGGTCCTCTCACTTTTCAGCCCCATCCCTCACACCAGCTATCGGTGTTATCTGGTTCCTCGGGATTCAGAGCTCTCCTGTGGTTCTGAAGTACAAATTATTTTGCTTCTTGATGACTTTCCTTTTCCTGGTTGTGAGATAGAGCATGGCTGGGACTGACTGGGGAAGGAAGTAAGGCAGAATCTCAGAACCACCTTTCCAAGCTAGGTATGTGGAAATTCTCATGGGTTCCCATGACCGGAAAGAATATAAGGAGACTATTGACACTATTGTGCTTACTAAATGGTAGCCTGCCGTGTGCTCCTCCAGGGTGTACTTTTATTTTTTCCTCTCTTTTACTTGGCCCAAGTTCTCTCCGCAGTGCCAGTTTCTCCCTTACCCTTCACTTTTCAAATAAATTTGAAACTTTGCCACCATTTTTGCTTGTTCCCTTCAGTTGTTTGTTCTAGAAGAAAAGAACTTGGCAACCACCTCTAGATGGAGACTCCAGCACTCCAAAACCTGGTAATAGTTGTTGTTCAGCTTTTTCCCTCCTGTTCTATCAGGCTGCCACTCCCTTCAGCCAAGGTATTGCTGATGGGTGTCCTTTGTCTGCTGTCACCCTCTCTCTTCTCTTTGTCCTTATAAATTTACACTTAGAAAAATTCTTTTACTGCAGTTGTATAAGGAAGTAGAAAAAATGCATGAGTTAAAACAGGCTTAGCTGGAAATTCTACACAAAACTTTGAATAGCAAAGTAATGAGGCCATGTTTATTACATTTGGATCCTGTGCAAGCTGCTTGACCCTATCCTACACCTTGCCTGCTCCACGTAGCTCTGTGCAGAGATTTCCATTACAGGCTCTGAGTTCATTGCTGTGGATCAGATGATCTCTGGGGCTCAATTCAACCTTGAAAGAATATCTTCCCATTGCCTCCTCAAATTATTCCACACCTTGAGGATCAACATTTGCCTAACAGGAGGGAGGCTGGAATCCCAAAATCTCCAGTTCCCCACTTCATTCATGAGGTTGTCTTTTGGGGCTTGAATGAATGCAAACTGGCTTGAACAATGCCAGTAATTAAAGCATGTTCTAATTGATTGGATAATCCCCAGGTAGCTTAAATTTAGGGAGGGGTGAAATAAGGAAACACGAATAGATGCAGAAACCTATTGTTTTTTCAAATCCATTTTATTTCAGGGATAAAAAGGGGGAAAAAAAGAAGAAAAGAAAAAAACAGCTACAACAAAATTTCAAAACACATCATTCAGGGGCAACACTGGTATATACACTGTGCATTGTCATCGCCAAATCATTCACCCAAGATGCAGAAATCTAGATAGGAAATGATTCTTTCTCTTAGAATTATTGCAGCTCTAAAGTATCTAATAAAAAAGTCCTCTTAGCCTGTAATTTGCCAAAGAGAATGGCTCTTTACCCCATCCATTCTTGCATTTGTTCTCCTCTCAGGAACCTACAGTGTCTCCTAACTTTGAGGTAAGCAAGAGTGGGAAGCCTGTCCTCCTCGCCCCAGCTCTGGACTTTGTGTAAGTTCCTTTATCACTCTGTGTGATAAGCTCAATAGGAATGGCTGTTTCATGTGATTTTTGTGAGCATTAAACACGTAATATGCAAAAAAGTGCTTAGAACAGAGCAACCACATATTATACACTCAAAACATGCTAGCTATTATGACTCAGTGCTCCTCTGCAGATGAAATTGAAAGACGTGGTCTACATTAAAAAACCCACTATCTATGGGAATGGACAAGATAGTTTACGAGGACACAGGACACTGTTGGGCAAAGAGAAACATTCAGTACTAGTGGAGATAGGGGAGGGTGATGGAGAGGTGGGTGAGGAGAGGACATTTGGGAAATTATCCTACAGCAGGTACTTGAGTTGGCCCTTACCCAGAGAGAGCAAATTGGTTGTGACCAGAATGTAAGCAGCATGAGGGCAGGAACTTACCCCCAGGGGCTAGAATAGTGCTTAGTGCATAGTAGACACTCAATAAATATTTGCTACTCAAAAGAATATGTGCTAAGCTAGAGGGATAAGCCAGGGGAGTGAAGGCAGAAGAAAGTGTCTGGAAAGCTGAGGGCTAAGACAGTGCTTGACAAACATCCAGGCAAGGGCAAAGTCATGGCCTAGCTAGAGCCGGGGTCGGTGTCAGAGAGTAGAGACTGGGAAGAGGCAGCTCCAGGACCAGTGAGAGTGTGAAAGATCCCGTGTCTTGGGACACAAAAGTTATTTCAGGGTTACTTGGATACTAGAACTTCATTTTGATAGACACAATGTCTTAAGTTAAAATAACAATCCCAAGTAATGTTGAATTTATCTTTTTATAATATTTTCAGGCTGGGTGGGGTGGCCCAGGCCTGTGATCCCAGCATTTGGGAGACTGAGGCAGGAGGACTGCCATGAGCTCAAGGCCAACCTAGGTTACATAGTGAATTCAAATCCTGGCTGAGCTACATAGCAATACCCTGCCTCAAAAAATTCAACTCTACAAAGCAATGAAGTACTTTCCTGTGTGTTATTTCAGGATGTGAAGTTGATGATATCCCCATTTTACATATAAGAAAGCAGGTTCAGAGAAGAAAGGTAATTTACTTAAATTAGTTAGCTCACCACTTATAAACTAGGAATTTGGATTTGGGGACAGCACTTTTTCTTCTTCCTCCCTCTCTCTTTTCATCCTCCTTCTGCTGCTCCTTTCCTCGCTTTCTTCTTTTTTTTTAAGACAAAATCTTGCTGCATAGCTCAGGCTGACCTTGAACACACAATCTACTGCCTCAGCCTCGAAAGTGCTTGGATTATAGGTGTGCACCAGCATGCCTGGCTTGCCAGTACACTTTCCTTATATAACAGTAGTCACATTGATTGGTATTTCCTTGGAGAGCACAGTGGTTCACTGATTTTGGTAGTTGCTGCTGCAACATAAGTGCACAGCACACTGCAAAGTTTGAAAATAACCCCCCATGTAACTGGTCACTCAGGATAAGCATTAGAAACATTACCTTTGATCCCAGAGGGTGTCCATGTTCCCCGCTCTGCTCTCAACTGCCCTCCCTCCTCCACAAAAGTCTTCTGGTTTTTATGACGATCAAGTCATTTCTTTTCTTTCTAGTCATAGTATTTAAGAATGCGTAGACTTTTTTGTGACTAGATAGTCACTGTTAATCTGGGGCTTTTAAATAATCTCCCTACAAACTCCTTTTAGTACTACCTCTGTGACTTGACACTTAGATACTCTTTTGTTGGGTGTCTAGTAATTTGCGATGGTTAAATTAAGTATGTCAACCTGACTGGCTTGGGAACCACTGAGGCAATTAGAAAAGCACAAAGTGTGTCTGGGTAGGTCGTGGAGGCATGGCCTTGTGTACTATATTCAGTTAGTCCCTCCTTCCTTCACTTTGGCACCATTCCCCTGCTCTGCTTCCTGATCACAGTGAACATCTTATGCCCTTCTGCCATGACATTTCTCCTTTGGAGCCATTACAGGAACTGAATTCCTCAAAATCATGAGCCCAATTGAGCCTCTCCTTTAAATTCTGGGAATCAACATTGTGTTTGTGGCAGGAAAGCTAACTAATACATAAGCATTTCCCAAGAGCCCCACCCAAAATAAAAAAAATAGGAATTGTCTTCAAGTTGGAATAGCATCACAGTCACTGATTTAATAATTTGTGTGACGTTTAATTAAAAGTGTACAACAATAACAGTAAGAATGACCCATAACAGCACTAGCGTGGGAATACTTGATGCCATCTGGATTTTCACAGATGGCCTTCATCTTTTATATATAGAGTGTCATTCTCTGTTCATGAGGAGTAGTAGGGCAACCAGAATGCCATCTTACTATCATGTTGGCAACTGGAATTTGCAGATATTTGTTGTCTTCAGAAATAAACATTTTGTTCAGTATTTCTCAACTTTGGACATTCTTAGGCTCATGACAACACATCAACAGAATTATAGCTTGATAGGCTTTTCATTAAAAGTTGGCACTTGTGGTTCTGGGTAACTCATCACTGGTGCCAGTATGGTCAACACCCAATTTTAACACTTACCTTGAAATCTCATGGTTGTGTTCTGTTATCAGTGGCCACCCATGAAATGCAGAATACACTTAGAATAATATTTTAAAGGTTATCATAAAAATTAAAATAGAAGGAAATTTTATAGTAAGAACTTCAAATAATTGAGGTTATCTTTTCAGATCTGTTTGAGAAACACTTGTGTACTTAGCTTTGTCAAAGGAAATGCGTAAACTCCATGTTGATTGTAGTCATAGATAAGCCCAATGCCTGCATGGTTTTAGATACATCTTGATGTCTCTGATCTGAAGTAGGTCTGCCTTCCAGGTGTGTTTAAGTTTCATTCTTCTAATGCCTGCTGATTACAGGGGAAACTGGTGGAGGCATCAGAAAGATGGCTAAGGGTTGAAGATTTTACCTGGATTGTCTATGTGTCATCAACAGCATACTAAATCAAGAGACCAGTCTTTGGATCCCCAGTGGAATTCTGTTTTGGGCTCCCTTAGAGAAGTGGGAGATGTTTTATTTTTTTCCGATCTGGTTGCCCAGTAAATCAAATACTTCAGCTCTTGCTCTGTTATTTCCCTAGCCACCAGCTTCAATGGATTAAACAATTCAGTGTGCCAGTTTGACCTGTGTCAATTCTAACATATGGAGCTGAGTTAATGAGCTTGTTGTGCCTACCAACAGCATCCTACTCAGAAAACCATAGAATTTCAGAGTAGAACAGAAAATATCCAACATTTCTTAACAGGGTGATTGCAGCAGCCTCCTAACTTCCTCCCCTGCCTTTGCTCTGCGCCTGCTCCAAAATGTTTCCCACAGAGCCTCCTAGCTGCTTTCTGTTGGTTTCCCTCAAAGCAGAGCCTGAGTAAGGGTTTGGAGATGCCTTTGCAAGGGATTTATTAGGAAAATCCCGCACGAGAAAGGGAAGGACAGAAGTACAACACGGCAGGGGGAAAAGTGCAAAGATGCAGGCTGAGCTGGAGGTCCACTTCTGCCTGTTGTCATGGAATACTCTGGAATGGAAATGTCATCACACAGGTGGCCTCACATTGAAGCAAGGGAGCTAACACTTTGTACCCCATGTTGGCCAGTCACTATTGTGACAAGTTCAGCTAATGGAGCATGGGCAGGGGGCACTTCTTCCAAGGAGAGGATTAGCAGCCTATACTCCCAACAAGGGGGCTGGGTACCTGTCCTAGAAATGAGGAGAGGGCTGATTGCCAGATGTTCACATCACACTAGGTAAACCTGAAATATGAATCCGATGTTGATCGCTGGTAAGTTGACTTGCCTAGGAACACACGGCCAGTGCTGTTCAGATGTACCCTGTATCCCTTATAGTTTTGCCTAGCTTGTGTAGTATTTGGTGTTTTGTTGAAAGCCATATAGAGTTCAAAGCCTTGATCTGAGATTACATTATTTTGGAGCAGAACAAAGAAAAATAAGAATAAAACAAAACAAGTTACACAAAACCCAAACATTTCTCATCATTTAGGGCCTGAAATGCAGATACTGTCAGGGCTGGAAAAGGGCAAGTGTGGAAAGGGAGAAGCGAGGATTGAGACAGAGACTCTTTGGAGCACAGACTCTGAGAAAGGTAGTCTATCAGTATCCCCAAAGAGTCTCTGTCCTGTGAATAAACACACAGATCTCTAGGAGTGGTGTTCTCACAGTCAGATGGGTCATAAAGTAATTTGAGAATGGACATCAAAGGCCCAGGCATCACTCTAAATATGGGCCACCCCCACCGAACAAGACCCTCTGCACTGAGTATAATGGGTCCGCTTTGTCTTGGTCAGGGGTAGGTTGGAGACAGTGGGGGTCTGGGCCCCATATAGGCTGCATGAGGCAGAAACCAGCAGGAACTAAATTGGATTAAAATCTTCAGGATAAGGTAGTATTTCCAATTTGAGAAGCCAGTCTCAAGGGTAACCCTATTATTTTGTTACAAACAAGTAGTTGCTTCATTTTGGTGAGAATTCAGCTTTTCCCTGACGTCGCTGGATGGTTTGATGATCTTGATAGCAATTACAGATGCAGTCTGGAAGCTGGTGTCAGAGGGGAGGCGTGTCCCTGTGGTCCGCATCCCTGTGAGCTCCATTGACTGGCAAATACAGCACAGAGAATTTCAAGCATAATGACTGCTCAGCCAGCTAGATCAAATCTTATTTCTAAAAGCTGTTTTCTCTCAGAGCTAATGCGTTTGTTCCCAGCTTACTCTGATCAGTGGGGCATCGAGTGGTAAGGAACAGATTGGAAATTATTTTATTGATTTTTGTTTCTTTTTATTTACCAAAGGTGAGAGAAAATTTCTCTTCCCTGAGTGGTGTGCAGCTACAAGGCAAGTTAAGGACGTGACGGGGTTGAGTTGATTCGAAACTATCCCAGCCTTCACTTGAGAAACTGCCATTATGGAGCAGCAGAGTGATTTCATGCTACTATTTAAGGGACAAAGTCAACTTCTCTTCACAGCCTTGAGCTGCAGTGGTCCTTGAGAACCTGGCAGCTGAAATGTGCTACGTCCTGACTGTTTGTGTCTCAGGTGTCAGAGTCCTGCAGCCTCACAACTCCCTGGAGACCTTGTGTGGGACTACAGAAACCTTTCTCTTGGCTTGAGACCTTTCTTTTAGCTCACGTCCTTTGGGAATTGCCTGGTTCAGATTCTTCCTCTACTTCTTGGCTCCCCATTTTTTATAGGGAGGGGGAATGAGAAGAGTTGACTTTTGTTGAATCTAAGAGAAAGCTGTCCTCACTACTCACAAGACAGAGGTATTGGATGAGGACTAGAAAATCATTTGTCTTCCTCAATTTATTTCTTCTTCATAGACTTCTTATTCCACCTCCAAATTAACAATGAATGTAACGATTAGTATGTCTTCCCATAGTCCTCTCTGCTTTTTAATCCCTTAAATGATTTTTAAAGTTATGCAAAGTGAAAACTTTTATGTGCATTTTTAGAAAACATTAATTACTTACCATGACATTGTGCTAAGTAGCTTTACATGCATTACTTCATTTAATCCTCAGGAAAAAAAAACTCTATGAATTAGGTAATCATAACTACCTTCAATTTGCACAGTGTGGAGATGTTGGAGCTGGGATTCAAACAAGCGCGCCTCCGTGTCCTTCACTGTGAAGTTGTGCCACTGAAGGTAGAGTTATAGCTAATTGGTGAGCCTATAGTTAGGGCTTGGATTCATAGTCTCTTGCTCTTCCTCCCATACCCACTGAACCAAGGCCTTATTGTAGATGATCAGAATAGACTCTCAGAGCCAGACAGCAGCATATAGATATAGCAAGTGCATGTCTGATTATATATATGACACCGTATGACACGCCCCATTCACCAAGAATGTATAGAAGATGACTTTCAAATGTAAGAGGGTGATCCACATTGGCCATTCCTCATTTTGATGGAAGAGTGACAGTTCATCAACTGAATGAACTTGTGAACCTCTTCCTGCCTCATGATGACCAAAACTATGAGAATAGATTTTCAGCTGTAGCTGTTTAGTCCTCAGAGTTCTGAAAATGCTACGGACCCTGGAACTAGTATTGCAGGCAGTACCCACTGTCCCTTCTCTAGGCATTCAGATGAGGAGCACCACAAGAACCCTAAGAAAATACCAATGTTAAGGTGTTACATCTATACTCCATTAAGTTGAATAAATATCCCATTAATTCGTATGTATCTGAGGTAGCTTGTTAAATTGCTAAGCACTCCCCATGCCTCACATATAGGGAGAGACACGGAGCTACTAGAACTGCTGCTCTCAGTCCTGGGTGTACATCAGTAGTACTCAGAAAAGCACAACCAATGCTCAGGCCCTACCCCAGCCTAGTTAAATCATTATTTCTGGGCACAGGGCTCAAGCTTGTATGCTTTCAAAGTTTTCCAAGTGATTCTAATATGTATCCAATGCCAAGAACCATCAATGAAAACTAAGTCCACTGTGCAACTGTGCTGATAAATTGTGTCCTGTATTATGACATGTAGAAGCATGACTGTTAGTGTGCAACTCACTTGGCCAGTTGGGAAAGAGGTGCTGGTGGCAGCAGTGGAGAAGCCCGCAGTAGTGGCTTTGTGGAAGCAAGGTGTGGTGAATACAGAGATGAGGGGAGAAACAAGCATTGGGCAGATGGTACTGCAGCTGTTTGGAGCTGTGGTAAAATAACTGAGATGGGGGGGATGGTGTCGGATGACTGCAGTCCCAGTCAGGTGGTGGCACTGGATTGTTTGTATGCTTGTACGCATGAGTATAGGTCCTTAAAGGTGCAGCAGCTGTTGGAATTCTGGCACCCTCTTCGAGCAGGATTTTGAGACTCAAAGACATAAAGCACAGTGGGTAACAGTCCCAGGCCAAGCAGCCTGAATGTGACACTAGGAAGGAGGAGGATGAACAGGCTTCGTGGGGCTTCAAGGTAGATCAGATAGATATAAAGATTTCTGTCCTACTGGAATCCTTAGTGGATGTTGCCTTTTGAGATTTGTGTTGTGACCTGCCTTAGAAAAACATCTCTTAGGAACACTTAAAACCATGTGTGCCAGTTTATCCATATAACAAAGTGAAGACATTTTAGGGAATGTGATATGCCAAATGTTTTCATGCTCTTCATACCTTATTCAGTTGCAAACCCCTTTCCCTTCTCCTCATCTTCTAGTAAGAATAATGGGGTATTATGATTAGTTCAGAATTTAAGCCTAGTAGGAGATAGAAATTTGGACATTTCACAGGGAAAGCAGGAGGTTTTTAACTTGTGAACCTTGTCCCTTGTAGACTCCTGGCTGCTCACGTAATGGCAAGGGAGGGGAGGGGAGTGCGCCAGTGCATCTGGGCTCTGTTCTGCTTGTGAGTGCAAACTGGCTAGTGTGTAGTTGCTTTGCTTGGGTGCATATGTGTCTGAGAGGCCCAGAGAGGGCAAGGCAGGTCCCATTGTCATTTTATGACATGATCTCCACATCCATCAACATAGCTCGATACATGTCCCTTAATGACCCAGTCAAGTGAAGTAGACAGGTCGTGTACACAGCCATGTACAGACCATGGAAGTTTACACAGCCAGGTAATACTTCTGCCTGCATCCTCGTAGTGCTGTTATGGGAATCAGTGAGCTAATGTGGAGTATAATGCGCAATAACAGTTAAAGAGTTAGTTTTATCAAAAGTCAGCATATTAGGCTACAATTCGGCTGCATTGCTCTATTTTTCATGTCAAACCAGATGCTTAATGCAAAATCATCTACGCTTTAGAAATGAGGTGAAGCCTGCAGGAATAGAAAGTTCTTGAGAATTATACTAAGGGGAGGCTGCTATAATATTTATACGTGCTCCTGTTTAAACGAGCTCTGTAACTATGGTCTTCTTTGCTGTTTCCCTCCTCCAAGCAAAGTGACGAGACCAGCTTTGACATATGGAAGAATTTCTGTGGTGTAAATTATTCTAGAGGAGAAAAGCAAAAACATGATTTGCAAATGCTGTCAAGGAAGTGTTTCTTCCTAAAGGCTACATGCAGAATAGAGAACATACTGGTGTGTGAGGATTGTCTTATGATTAGCTGTGGCTGTGAAGGAGAGGCCCATGGTAATAAGACTGTCATACAGATTATCAACTACAGTTTGGCTATAGTTTGACAGCCAAAGTTTCATGTGGAAGAAGTTTTGTCCTTGGTTGTGGACGCTTGAAGATGTGGGGCTGAGTGCAAAGCAGTTAGATCATGAAGGGGCTCCACCTTCATGAATGCAATAAAGCTGTCTTGTTAGAATGGATCAGGTCTGCGAGAGTAGCTTTGTTCCCTTGAGAGTAGTTTATTATAAATGTGCAAAGCTGGAAATAGTGGCACATGCCAATAATCCCAGCGCTTTAGGAGGCTAAAGTAGGAGGATCAAAAAGTTCAAACCCAACCAGGATGACTTAGTGAGAACCTGTTATGATTTATATCTAGATGGGTGATGTGCTCATAGATGGAACTTTTGGGAGGTGATTGGATCACAGGGGCATAACACTCAGCAATGGATTAGTCTATTATTGAGTTTATAGTTAAATGTGGTGTTGGAAGATGAACCCTGGGGGTGTGGCCTGGAAGAGTCTATCTCCCTCTCTCTTCACTTGTTTGTTCTGCTTCTTGCATCCATGCCACAGACTGTTTTATCTCTGCCATGACCGTCTGCCTGGCACCCTGTCTTAGAGCCAGCTGACTATGGACTGAAACCTCTACAAACTGTGAGCCAAAATAAACCTTTCCTCCTTAAATTGTGGGTGCTGTGTATTTTGTCCCAGCAACAAAGAAAATAACTAAGACCATTATTTTTAGTTTGAAATTGTCTTAAAATAAAAAATAAGAGGCTGGGGGTGTAGCTCAGTGCAGAGGCCCTGGGTTCAATCACCAATACTGCTAAGAATGAAATAAAGACAGAAAGGAAGAAAGAAGAATGAAAGAAAGAAAGCAAGAAAGCAAGAGAAAGAAAAAGGAAGGAAGGAAGGAAGAAAGAAAGGAAAGAAAGAAATAAAGAAGGAAAGAAAGAAAGAAAGAAAGAAAGAAAGAAGAAAAAAGCAAAAAAGTACTTGGCCATTCCCTGGTCCCTGACTTCCTCTCTTGCCATGTGATCTCTTCTACACCCACTCTTATGCTGTGATGTCATCTGTCAAGAGGCTTTACCAAAGCTGAGCAGATGTGGGCACTATGCTTTTGAATCTTTAAAACTGTAAGCTGAATAAATCTCTTTTCTTTACAAATTACCAAGATTTTTGTATTTTGTTATAGCCACACAGCATAATACACACCTCTTATTCCCTACCCAGATGTTTTGCTATGATGCTCTTTGGACACCAGCATTGTAACCATGAAATCAGATATACCAGGGAACAAAATTCCTATCTTTGTCTCCCACTATTTGTAAGACATCACCTGTGTATCATTAAATACCTTAGTCGAGCCCTCTCAAGAATTAGCTATTCTTGGATGCATTTCTGAGTGACTTTGAAAGCGTCCTTAGAAGGAGTTTTAAGATTATGAAGACTATCTTAGCATTTCCCCTGTAGACTCTTTTTCAGTCTTACCAAGTGGGAAATAGGATTGTGGAAAGAAAAAACAGCCATGCTTTCTCTTCCAACACGTACAGAGAAATGAACAATAGGTGTGGGGAACGCATCACTCCCTTGGTGACAAAATCTCAGCCAATGTTTCCTACCACCAGTGAATCAAGAACCCAATACATGGCACAGAAAATTTTCCATGAAATCCACAAGGAGCAAAATAATGTAGTGGATAACAAAATAGATTTTGACGTCCGACAAAACTGTCATTTACCAGTCAGATCATTTGAGGGAAAGTCCTTAAACTCTCTAAGCCTCAGTTTCCTAGCTAAGAAAAATGGAGGACGGTAATAGCGCTAACCTCATAGAGTTGTTATGAGAATTTCATGTAATAATGTGTACAGAGGTCTTGACTTGGCCATGGAGCATGGTAGAGTCAGGTCATACTGAAGTCGATGAAGATAGAGCATTTTCACTGCCAACTTGTAAAACATGCTGCCATGCCTGTAGCCAGGTGGGAGATTGTAACAGGCAGATCATAATATAGGGCCACAATATGGTGTGCCCCTCCTAGTTTTAGTGTGTTTATTTATGACAACATGAAGCTGGGAACTGTCCAAATGCTTTATAGATGAATAGAAAATGTTACAAATGTGTAAAACCATCGATCATTTGCCAAAAGATATCATCCCAAAGTCAGTAGAAAAGAATTGTAGCAGGGCAAAATAGAAATTAAAAACCTCTGTGGGAAAAATTGAACAAGAAAATGAAAACCTAGTGGCTTCTTAAAAAATTCCAGATTTTCAAATGAATACATGTGTCTAATAATTCTAATGGCTATGTAGTAATAAGCTAATTATGTTAAACATCAATGAATAATACAAATTTATGCTTGAAAAACTGTAGGTCCTTGTTCACCCCATTCACCTTAGGGTTCTACTTAGCATAAGCAAAGATTTTCAATTTTATTTCTTTCAGTTTATTTCCTATTTCTAGTAATGTACAATGTGTTGCTCTTAAATGAGTTTTCAATTTCATATACTATCTATTAACTTCCATTTTCTCATGTATCTGTTGATTCTTGGCCAATTGTTTACACCAGGAGCGAGGCCCTGGTGAGCTGGGAGAAGCCCAGTGCTGGGAGAAAGCACTATTGATTAGAGGTTTACTGCATCAGACTGACTCTCAGTCCCTTACTGGGAGCTCTCAAATACTGTATCTACAGGCTTGTGTCATTGTTTACTCAGTTCCTGGGAAGAAGGGTTCTGATAATCCATCTGGTAGGTGATGGGGCACAAACCTGACAGCCTCTCTTCTAGGAGCCAGTTGGGAAGGAGAGTTGCTTTCTTTGTAGTATACTCATTAACCCCTCAGATTTCCCCAGCGCCCCCACTTCTTAGTCTGTAAATAGCCTTTCCAGATGGCAGCCTTCTTTGGGGTGGGGGCAGGGCACTCACTAGTATCTGTGAGTGGAAAGAGTCTGAATATTATGCATGTAAACTTTACTCCATTGCTGCAACCCCCCTCAGAAGACATTAAATCTTCAATTTCTGTTTCTGCACTGTGAACCAGCTCTCTTCTTGCTGGCTTTCTCCTGCCACCCTTGCAGGTTAGGTAGACAAATCTGAAATCCAGGTCAGAATTTAAAAGATTTGCTGACTCTTAAAAAAAAAAAAAAAAAAAAAAAGCTTTGTTGATTCTGTTCTCTTTGTCTTCCTGGCCCTTTGTCCTTTATTTATTTTCATTTTGGTGAAGTTTGAGATGGAATCAGAAATAAATGTCAGGATTCGATCTATTTGGAAAATCCCGTTCGTAACCGAGATTTGAGAAGCTTCTAAATGACCATTTGAAAACTAACCAAATAACAATCAAAGTTTTTTTTTTTATTTTGAAAAGTAAAACAGAAAAAAAGGTGGAAATAATACAGAATTTCAAATAAAACATGTAAGAAATCAACACTAGTTAACCTATTACATATTGTTATCTTAGAAGTAGTTGTTCAAGTTACAAGATCTAGGCATAAAACATCTTCAGACAATCGAACCAATGACAGCACAAACTATTCTTTTTGATGAAATAACAGAGCATTAGTAGTATAGTTATCTAGCTTGCACACTTATACATACATACAGTTATATGTGTATACCTACATACATATAATCTTTTCCTTTTTTCCACTTCTCCTTTCCTCTATCCCAGTTGTTCTTTAATTTTGATCACTTTCTTTCCCTTTCATTATTACAATATCTATTGTACATTTGGATCTTATTACTGTTTCAGTTTTTTATTATTATTATTTATTTTTTACACTAGGAAGACAATATGATATTTACCAGTGATTTCCTCTGGGAAGTAGGAATTCAGATAGAGTGAAGACAGAAAATTTTATTTTTCAGGGTATATGCTTTTCAACATATATGGAAGCATATATATATTTCAGTGAGACTACTCCTGGTTAAAAAAAAAAGAAATTTCAAGAAACAAACCATTTACAGTAGTTATGGTTCAAAAGTCATACTTATACTGGAGTATAAGATTGAGGTTAGGATTGAAATATCCATTATTTGATTCAAATTCTGAATTTTTCAAATATCTGAGGGAGAATTTTTGGGGGGAGGTTTATTTTATGCCAGCTTAAAATTATTTTGGAGGTAATAAAAAATATTTCTATACTCTTAACAAAAAATTTTAAAAATTGACCAAGTTTTTGAAATATAAAATAATATTTTGTATAATGATGTCTTTTAAACTCTAATTACATTGTAACTGCTGAACAGCTGATAGATATTCCAAAAGTACCCATGAAAGTAAAGGTAAGGCTTTCAGTAAGGTCTGAGAAATATTTTGCCTCTATCTACTGTGAATATCTTGGGTCTAAGAGCAAAGAAATAGAGGCAATATTTTAAGTAACTCACTAAAACCCTAAAGCTCACAAAGGCAAAGCCATTGTTTGAACTTCTGTTGGTGCATCTTGGACTTAACTAAACATACCAAACAGAGGAACCAGGTGCCTTGAAATAAAACTGAGACCTGAGGGTATAATTCTGCCTGGGGCCAATGGGTGAAGCTTTATAAAAAACGTGGCACTTCTGCTGGGTAGGGGTTCAACAACCCAACAAGGGCAGCCCCTGTTTAGGAATTTCACAGCCGCAGTGAATTTTAGAAGGCATGTATATTTGTAGAAGGTAAAGGATTTGCTGATACCTTTCCTTTTCCTTATTGTATGTGAAAAAATATTCTTGACTTATGTACCAGGAAATAACTCTCTACTTAGAAGCTTAAAATTGCTGCATTATAAAGCAATCTTCTTATTCGCCTTTCCCATGCCAGGACAAAATCCCTGACATACACAATTTAAAGGAGGAAAAGTTTATTTTGTTTCTTGATTTCAGAGATTTAAGTCCATGGTTCACTGGGTTCAAAGCAGAAACATCATGATGGAATGACCTGGCAGAGGAAAGCCAGGAAATAGAGAAGGAAAGAACCAGAGAAGTGTCCAGGACCACCAGATGCATCCTTCAAAGGCCTTCTCCCAGTAACCTACTTCCTCCAACCGAGCCCCACTCAGCTATGAACTCA